>CAUYLG010026278.1:0-100390 GCA_963573385.1 Cacajao melanocephalus | reverse complement strand
AATGGGGCGGGGGAGGGGGTAATGGGGCAGGGGGAGGGGGTAATGGGGCGGGGGAGGGGGTAATGGGGCAGGGGGAGGGGGTAATGGGGCGGGGGAGGGGGTAATGGGGCAGGGGGAGGGGGTAATGGGGCAGGGGGAGGGGGTAATGGGGCAGGGGAGGGGGTAATGGGGCTGGGGGGCGGCGCGGGTGCCCACCTTGGTCAGGAAGGGTGTGATGAACACGAAGAAGATGTCGTAGAGGAACAGCACCAGCAGCAGCAGCGTGCAGGCCTGCGGAGCCCACAGCTGAGGGCGGCCCCACCCTGCCTGCGCCTCCCCAACTCCCCACTTCCACTCCCATTTCACGAGGCCCAGCACCTCCTCCTGGGAGGAAGCCTTTAAAGGAACCTGAGCAGAGCGCACCCAGTGCTGGGGACACGCTACGCGGACGCGCGCTTTGGAAGCAACATCAGGGCGGGATTGGAGGAGGACAAAAGCCAGGCTCTTAGACTCTCCCCATGACAGGACAAGGGGGACAGGAGGGCGAAGGCCCGGGCCACGCTGGCTCTGGGATACAGGGGCCGTCCCAGACATCCAAACGGCAGCACCACAGAAGTGCAGCCAGCTCCCAGCACCACCCGGAGGCCAGTTCCTTCAGCTCTGTTCAACTGCTCTCCCACCACCTCATTCAGACACAGGAGGTGCCCCTGCCGGAACCACTGCCCAGAGCCACCAGCCCACACCACCTGGGAGGGGGCGTGGGACCCAATCTTTGAACCCCAACCTCCACAGCAGGCCTCAGCGGCCGTCCCCAGGACAGTGAGCAGAAGGACAGACCTGCAAGGACCACAGCCCTGCACAGGCCAGGCTGGGGGGAAGCCCCGTTCGCCACGCTGCCCTGCAGCCACTCCCTCCCCATGCTGCCCCAAGGCCACACCCTCCCCTCCTTACACTACCCCAAGGCCGCTCCCTCCCTCACTCACTTTGAAGGTGGGCAGGCGGATGGTCCTCAGCATGTAGAGGCAGAAGGCAATGCCCAGGGCGTCCTGGAGGACCCAGGCCCACCTGCAAGACAAAGCAGCAGCCCCGCCGGGCGGAAGCTTGCTGACCACCAGGGACGCCACCTCCACGAGCCACACAAGCGAGGCTCACTTCCACCTGCCCAGGGGATGACCCTGAGGACCCCAGGCCTGTGGGAGGAGCCTCGGCTGTCACAGCTCCAGGAGGGCTGGCGGCACAGGCCCTAGCCCAGGCCCACCCTGTGGAAGCAGGCGGAGGAGCCGGCCACTCCGCAGCCAGGACAGTGGACACAGGCCTGGCCAGCTGCATCCCCTCAGTCACTGTCCCCAGACGGTGGGCATCACGCTGGAGGCAGGGGCCAGGCAGAGGGTGCATGCGTTGGAGGGCTTGGACACTGACCCCTCCAAACTGGTTTGAGATGGAGTCTCGCTCTGTCACCCAGGCTGGAGCGCAGTGGCGCAGTGTCAGCTCACTGCAGCCTCTGCCTCCCAGGTTCAAGGGATTCTCCTGCCTCAGCCGCCTGAGTAGCTGGGATTACAGGCACCCAACACAATAGCAGGCAAATTTTTCTGTATTTTTAGTAGAGATGAGGTTTCACCGTGTTGGCCAGGCTGGTCTCGAACCCCGGACCTCAAGTGATCTGCCACCCCAGCCTTCCAAAGTGCTGGAATTACAGACATGAACCACCACGCCCAGCTAATTTTTGTAGTTTTAGTAGAGATGGGGTTTCACCATCTTGGCCAGGATGGTCTTGAACTCCTGACCTCGTTCCACCTGCCTTGACTTCCCAAAGTGCTGGGATGACAGATGTGAGCCCCCATGCCCCGCCCAAACTGCTTCTTAAAGAAAAACTTGTACCACCCCAGGTTTCCTCGCAGGACCTCTGCGTCCACAGTGGGTGGAGCCGCCATGCAGCTGGTGTCCCCAGGGCAAAGCACAGAAATGCCTCCTGCAAAGGGCCACCGCCCCCGTGGCCAGCTGCAACCTCGTGCTCTCTCCTGGCCCCATGCAGACCCAGCGGCCCGTCCTCGCTGGTCCCTGACCCGCATGCCGGCTCTGCCTGTCACTTGCTGGACAACTTCCCCGCATTCCTCAGCATCTCAAACATCAAAGGCTTCATTTGAAAATGGAGATAAAAACACCTCCCAGGCAGGGCAACTGCTAAGACCAGAGGCCTCCACAGGAGACACTGGCACAGCCGATTCCAGGCACCAGGCGCCAGCAACACCCAGAGGACTGCAGCCAGCTGTTTTCTTATTTGATGTTACTTCTTCAACAGAGGCGGGGTCCCGCTCTGCTGCCAGGCTGGTCTTGCACTCTTTGGTAAGGTGATCCTCCTGCCTTGGCCTCCCAGATGAAGGGATCACAGGCACGAGGCCCTGCGCCCAGCTGGCCCTGGCCTGCTCTAACTTCATGTGCCAGAGAGTTCTTGGCATGGATGTAACTGAAAGATTCATTTTCTCTTTGCGTACAAAGGATTCAAAACATTTTCACGTCTTCTTTCTGCCAGTTAAATGTGCCATAGCTCCGATCCGCGCTAAAGCCAAGCGCACTTGGCTGCCTCGGGAAAGCTGGGAGGAAGCGCCAGATGGTGTCAGTGACAGCGGTGGGGGCCGGGCAGGGACAGAGCGGCTCTGTCCTCCCAACGCCGTGCCAGGCGCTCGGCCTTGAGGGGAGGCCTGGCCAGCGGGAGGCAGCCACAGCCCAGGCCGCGTGGGAGGTGAGGATGTGGGGAGCAAGGCAGGCACCTCCGTCACTGCTCAGGGGCCGCGGCAGGCATGACCCAGAGGATTGGGTACCCTGGCACCCGCACCCTAGCCCTCGGGCCTGTGGTGTGCCGTGGGCGCCAGGACGGGGACAGCGGGGGGGCAGATAGTGGCTCTGGGCAGCGCTGTCCCACACAGGAGTCCCAGCCTGGTGTGAAAGAGGGTGTGGCACCAGGGCCACAGGGCTCCGGCCTCTCCTCCCAGATCCAGTCGGGGCTCCCGTAGCCCCAGACAAACGCCGTCAGGGCAGCCTGGGGCCAGAGCTTTTCTTGACAGGCGCTCAAGTGGCTCCAGGCTGCACGGCCTCCAAGGAGGGAAGAGAGTCAGGGCCCCAGAAGCCCTGGCGGGAGGGAGCATCTGAGCACACTGGGTGGGCACGCCACCCCCCGCCAGGGCCCAGGAGCAGCACTTACTGGTCCTCGTTGCGGAAGATGCCCCACACCACGCTGACGGCCACGCAGAAGAGCGCCAGGAGCAGCATGCGCACCTGCGGGCGCTTGTGGAAGTAGGGCAGGCTGTTGTGGGGGACCCTGGGGGGCAGGGAGCAGTCAGAGCCAAGCCCTCAGCCCTGGCCTCGTCCCACTGCCACCTCCTTCGGGCCCTGTCCAGGCACCCCCTCCAGAGAAAGAAGCCCTCCGCATGATGACACAGGAGGTGCCCCCGGGGTGGGGCAGCACAGGCAGAGCCCAGCCAGGGCAGGCATTAGGGGCCACTGGTGTACCCCGAGAGCCCCCTCACCTGCGCTGGTCTCCCTCTCCCGACACCCTGCCTGCTCCAGGCCTCCACCTCCTCACCCAGGAACGGCAACTCAAAAGGTCTCCCCTTGGGCAGGTCCCACTTCCTAGACCCGGGTCTGACCTTGTCTGAGACCCCCTGGCAATTCCCTTTACCCCTAAAAGCCAGGTCAAGCTCTGGGCAGGGGGGAACCTTCTGGGTTCCCCAGAGAACGCTGGCGCCCTCCTGTACCCCCACCAGCCTGACACCCAGGGCAGGGTTCCTGGGGACAAGGGCACCCTCCCCCACTGCCCCTCATGCCTGGCTGCTGGTGGGCTCTGCTGAGAGCTTGCCCCGACTCCACCCTGCTCCGCGGCCTAGGAGCCCTAGGCCTGCACTGAGTGAGCACCTGCTGCATACCCTGAGCTACACCGCACCTGGGGGGCTGTGGGCGGCGAAGGGCCACAGTCATCACTGCACAGAGCCAGGCTCGTGGGCCTGGGCAGCCTCACCTGCACTCGCCGAAGGGCAGCCGCCGCACGCAGGGCGCCAGGCAGCTGTAGAGGCCGGTGGCGGAGGCCAGGCAGAAGATCCCGATGACCACATACACTGCAGGGGCATGGCCATGAGGCCAGGGGCCAGGCCCACACGCCACCCTCCCTCCCCCCGGGGCCAGCTGCCCACCCGCCCGGGGCGAGAGTGCCCGCAGAGGCCCAGCGCACCGAGGAGGTCGTAGAAGTGGTAGAGCAGCACCAGCATGGAGCAGCACATCACCACAAACACGCAGGTCATCACCGGCGTCACGTCCACCGCCTCGTCCTCCTGCTTCTCCAGCCCATCGTCGCGCTTGTGCTTCATGTACCTTCTTGGGAGACACCACGGGGTCACAGGGCACAAAACCCAAGAGCAGGAGAGGAAGGAGTCAGGGGGAACTGAAGCGCAAGGGACCGTCCCGAGCATCCCCAGGAAGAGGAGACCACACAGCAGAGGGCCACAGGGCCCACGTCCCTGGGTTGGGCTGGGGCAGCCACTAGACAGGGCCAGAGGCTGGCATGTGGGCAGTGACTGCAGCTTGGATCTGCATAAAGATCCCTGGACAAGGGGCCACCCCGGACCTGGGTGGCTCAGCAGGAGAGGGCAGCTGGCCTCAGTCACCTGCCAAGCCTGCACCTGCCACACCCACACCTGCCCAGCCCCCCAACTGCCACACCCACACCTGCCATGTCCACAGCTGCCACACCTGCCATGCCCACACATGCCACACCCACACATGCCACACCCACACCTGCCCAGCCCCCAACTGCCACACCCACACCCGCCATGCCCACAGCTGCCACACGTGCCACGCCCACACCTGCCACGCCCACACCTGCCACATCTGCCACGCCCACACCTGCCACGCCTAGCACACCCACCAGGTCCCTGGAGCCCACTCCGGCATGGGAAAAGCCTGATTCTGTCCCATGACCTCCTGAGGACAAAAAGAAGGGCTCCACAGGGTGAGCTGTGCCTGCCACACCCAAAGCGCTCACTGCTGGTTTGGATAGGAAGACTGGCTGTCCTGGCCCCAGTGTCAGAACCGCCTGCCCTGCACGTCACAGCACACATACGGTGCGGCACTCACTTCTTCACGTCCCGGCTCCCGGCCCAGTAGCCGCCCATGGCGACGGTGCCCACAGCCATGATGAAGATGATGACCATGTTGTAGTCCAGCACCGGCTCATTAGGCGCATACAGCGACACCTGCACCAGGCGGCCGAAACGCTGCCTCGACAAACACAGCAGAGGCGGCGTCAGGGCCGCCGCCAGCCCTCAGCCATGGATCCCCAGGCAGCCGTGGGCTGTTGGGCTGGGGCTGGAGACCCTGGCCTGTAGGGGCCACGCCTCCCCTACCACCCCAATCCCACCAACTGACGAATGAGCGCCCCCACACCCCCGGCAGCCAGCCCGAAGCCCCAGCTCCGTGGGAGCACGGCTCTGAGCAGGCCGGGACCTACCCTGAAGATGTCCAGCATGTCTTTGTAGCTGAGCAGGGCCACAGGAATGGCAATCTCGTCATACTGCGTCTTATTGCCCCCTGGGGGGACCTGGGGCCAGAGGAGGGAGCAGCAGGCATCACCCACAGCAGTGGGTGGGCTCCCAGCTCTGTGCCCATTTGCCTCCTCTCCTGGGACCCTCACTCGAGGCTCGGGCCAGGCTGGGGGCGTCTGCATGCTCCCCTCTGCCCCCGGCAACCTCTGGCCTCCCAGGAGGACCCAAGGACAGGGAAGCCCAAAGTCATCAAGCCTCCCCCACCTGACAACAGGGCCCCAGGCTTCAAGAACCACCGATCCCTCCCTCGGCCGTGGGACTCCCTAACTGCAGACACACGTCCTAAACGACACTTGTCCCCAGAGGACAAGCCACGGCCCATGCCTGCCCGCTAATCCACCTTGAGCCCCGCACCCACTGAGGCCCTCTCTCAACTGCAATGGCAGCGCAAGCGAAGGGGATGGCACCGCGGCGCTCCCAGGCCTGCTCTGCCCTCGGCCCTCAGCCCCTGCACCAGGCCCACCTCGGTCAGCAGCCTCAGGTCACAGCATGTGCAGCGGCCAGCCCAGAGCCATAGGCAGGGCTACGAGGGCACTCCTAAACCCCATTTTCTTCTTATGCCAAAACTACACTTCAGGGGAGGCCGTGCACCCTGCTCGGCCAGCAGGCAGCATGTCCCCGTGCTACAGCCAGCCCTGCCAGGCCCCCAGCTCTCCGCCACAGCGCCATTTCACAGGAGAGGGAACGGGCGCTAGACCTCAGGCCACCTGGCTAGGACCACACAGGTAAGCACAGCCCCACCGGCTCGGGGACCAGGGTACCAAGGTCCCCAAAAGGAACCAGCTCAGGGCCAGACCACCTGCTCCTCAGAAGCCACCCCAATTCCATCCCAAAGAGGGTGTGGTCTCCAGTTACCCTGGGGGCTGCTGTAGGACAGGCGCCTCACAAGACATGGCCAGACTTCCATAGCCCAGCCAGCGGCACGGGAGAAAAGACCCATCTCCGCCCACACCCTCCCCACAGACGGGCCTGCCTTTAGCGAGATGTCGGAAAACCAGCCCCTGCCCCTGCCGCTGCCGCACCCCCTCCTGCCCCCCGAGAGTAGGAAGGCTGGGCCCCACGGGCGGGGAGGGGCGCACAGCGCCGTACCAGCCTCTCCCTGCTGACGATGAGCAGCCCGCGCGCCCCGCTGCCCTGGGCCAGCCTCACTTTCTCATAGAAGGTGCAGTTTCCCCGGGCCACCAGCGGGATCTGGTCGCGGAAGCCGTGGGCGGGGAGGTCCGCTGCGGAGCAGAGGAGGGAGGCCGTCCAGTTGCGCAGCTGCAAGGGAGGCTGGAAAGGCCAGGGCATGGTGTCGTCTCGCTTATGTGAGTCACCGCAGGGCCCAGCTACTCCTTCCCCTACCCGAAGCCTGCGCTGAGCTAGATCCCGGCCCTCCCCTAAAGCCCCCTGCAGCCTCAGCCCCACCTAGGCAGAGCCATCCTGACGGTGGGTCCCACAGCGGGCCCTGGACCACGGGCTGGGCTGCCTCATCTGAGGGGCCAGGGCCTCCAGGACCACTGCGGCCGTGTCCGCAAGGACAGCATGCACCATCCCCGGTGCACAGCCAGGCCCGAGCACACGGCACACACACGCACACGCAACCACATACATGTGCACTCACGCTCGGGCAGACACACACACCTATCACACACTCTCAGGCACACACACATACCTATTACACATGCATTCACACACACACAGCCAGGCCCGAGCACACGGTGCACACACCACACATGCACACTCACACACATGCACACACACAAACCCAGACATAAACACTCAGGCACACATATATCCACACACAAACCTATTACACACACACACACGCACATACGTGGAGTCACACACCGCAGGCACGTGCCACATCCACACACATACCTATTATATAGTTATATGTGTGCACACATGTACACACACTCAGGCACATGCACAGATCCACAAACATACCTGTTACGTGTTTACACACACATGCACACATATACACACATGCACTCACACATCCGTACATATGCCTATTGCACACACACTTACATACACACATGCACACACAAACACAGACATACTCGGGCCCATGCTCCCCCCCATACACCGGTCACGCACGTAATCACACACACGTGTGCTGACGCACCCACAAATACACAAACTAAGGCACACACATCCACACACATATTACACATGTGCTCACACACACAAACTCAGAAGTATGCACTCAGGCACATGTCTGCGCACATACCTATTACACACGCTCACGAGCACACACACGAAAACAGGCACATGCACACACACTGATGTAAACTCACCTAGAACGTGCGTTCAGACACATGCACACGTCCAGGTACATACCAATTACACACGTGCTCATACACACACACTGCACAAAGCAGACAGGAAGACGGTAATGCCTCTTGGCTGACAGGCCTCAAGGGATCCAGGAGGGGGCGGGATGTAGTGGGAAAGGAGGCGGGGCCTGAGGGATGCAGAGCAGGGAGGGGGGGAGGAGGCGGAGCCTAAGGGACATAGTTGGAAAGGAGGCGCGGCCTGAAGGACACAGTGGGAAAGGAGGCGGGGCCTGAGAGGCACAGGGGAAAGGAGGTGGGTTCTGAGGGATGCAGTGGAAAAGGAGGTGGCGCCTGAGGGAGACAGGCCCAGCAGCAGCTGCTAGTGCCCCAGCTGGGAAGATGGGGAAAGAAACAGGTCTTGTCCCTGGGGCCCCACTATGCCCTCTGGTGTCATTCCACCAAGGACTCCTGTGTCTGGGCCCACAAGACGGGAACTGTGGCATGGAACAGTAGAGACCCTTGTCCAGCACATGGGGCTCAGCAGGTTATCTTGGTCTGCACCCCAAGGCTCCATGGACAGCTTTCATTGACGACCAGGACTGGGGAGGCCTAGGGGAACTGGGGGCCACCCAAGGGTCCCCCAGACTGGGCCAGGGCCTGCCCCTCGCCTCTGGATCTTTCCTGCAGCCCTTGCCCGATAAGTCTCTGGAGCCCTGGCCACCACGCACGCTTCTCCGCAGGGGCGCCTGGCCGGCGGGTACTCACTGCCTTGCTGAGGTCGTGCGGCAGATGGGCCCACTGCGGGTTGTAGAGAATGCAGTAGTCTTTGCCTTTCGGGCCCCCATCCTTGGAGGCCACGTGCACCATGCCGTACTCACAGGCCACCTGCGGGACAAGGCTGGCGGTCAGAACACAGCAGGGGAGGCCCAGGGCCGCACCGCCCCATGAGAAACAGAGCACAGGAAGAGTGCCCGTGCTCACGAGCTGGTCTGGGACGCTTTCCCCTCTCGACAGGACAGACAGGGGTGTGACCACATATGGTTTACAGCAAGGACACAGACCGGCTCACCTTCCTCAGGGAGCCCCAGGCTGGTGACCACGGGTGTGTCAGGCCACCACTCTGTGGCCCCCAGAGTTTCTGCACCAAACAACAGGGGTCCTACCACCTCCTGTGCCTCCCAGGACCAGTGGGCACGGCGGGAGGATGACAGCCACGGGCAGAGCCCTCCACAGGGAAGGAAGGCAGGGCACCAGCAGACCTGGCCCTGGGCCTGGGCGGGAGGCCTGGCCGAGCCTCCACACCACTAGGTCTGAGTGGCCTTCGACCCACAGTCCCATAAGCACTGCCTGTTGGCTGGTACTCCAGGGGCACGTGGGGGCCCAGTCACGTGGCAGGTCCCAGATCAAGAGGATCCCCAGGTCGGTGCCCCTCAGCTCCCGCTGGAAGAACGGCAGAAAGCAGCTGGGCCAAGAGGCCTGCAGACACCAGGTCCTGAGTGGGGCAGGCTGAGGTCGCAGCAGGGCATGCCACCACACAGGACAGCATCTCGTTCCCCGCAAAGCCCTGAGCCCACAGCATCCAGCACAGCAGCTCACACGTCCCAGGAAGGAGAAGAACCGCCAGGGCTTCAGTTCCTGGGCTCCCAGCCTGCAGTAGCAGCTGCTCAGGAAGGGCCACAGGGAGAAAGCCCAGACCCGCCGGCAGGAGCCCCTGACCCGGTACAGGGACGAGGGGCAGAAGCCAGCCAAGAGGAGCAGGGCCACTGCGCCCGGGGACAGAGTGGGCCAGGGCACTTGCAGCACTCTCAAAACAAGGCAGGGGCAGGACCAGGCCCTGAAGCCCTGGACATTTCCCAGGAGGGCCACAGAGTGGAAGGGCCTGGACAGGAAGGGCCAACCCCTGTGTCTTCAATTTCAGGCTTCGCAGAGCAGGATGGAGCTATGAGGAAAGACGCGATTCCACATGCAGGAAGCTGGCCCCGCTCACCGTGCCTCCCACCGCGGGGACCACCACGGACATTGCGGGCTCCGATTCCCCCAGCAACTGCCTGCTGCCTACACCGTCCCCCTTCCTCCCACTCCCCTGCCCGGGGTCCCCAGCCAGTATCTAACAAAGACATCTCCATCTCTCAAGGATGCTGGTCACCAGAGGGTCTCACAGGGACAGGGCACAGGTCCCAACTGCTCTCCCACACTGCAGATCCTCGGTGCGGAACCCCAGGGGAGCCCAGCCTGTACAAGGAGGAGGGGTCCCAGGTGAAAAGCCGTGGGTGAGGCAAGGAGACCCACCCCCGCGCCCTAGGC
The DNA here is from genome assembly GCA_963573385.1 of Cacajao melanocephalus. Classification (NCBI taxonomy): domain Eukaryota; kingdom Metazoa; phylum Chordata; class Mammalia; order Primates; family Pitheciidae; genus Cacajao; species Cacajao melanocephalus. The sequence continues at coordinate 90,255 of CAUYLG010026278.1, read as the reverse complement.
CCGCCCGTCCCTCAGGAGCGCCCAGCCCTCAGCCTTCCGGGGCTGCAGGACTCATTGGCACAGGCCTTCCGGGGCTGCAGGGCTCCTACCAGGCTGTAAACCTCCCAGGCAGAGAGAGAGCCACACCCTTTGGTCCCTAGAGGACCTGCCAGGGAAACAAACAGGCCACAGCCATTCATCGCATCAGGAAGAGGACAGCAAGCCTTCGTCTGGACAACTCCACCTCACACAGGGCCCACACTGCAGACGCAGCTCCGCCAAGCTGGGACCGGGGAAGGGGAGCTCTGGCTCGGCCAAAGGTCCCGATGGTCCCCGGCACCGGACACCAACCCCGGCACCTGGGCACAGACTGGCTCTCCAACCACCGGGCCCTCACTGAAATCACACAGGGTTCCGGCTTGGTCTGGGAGCTGCCGGGTCAAGGCCCTCAAGGCCTTGGGGTGGCAGCTGGTGAAAGCCCCAGTCCCTGCAGTCCACTGGGGGTCTCAGCACTTGGCTAATGCTTCCTTCCTGCGCCTGACCCAGCCCAGCTCCATGCACCTCCCGTGTGGCCTCCAGAGCCGAGGCAGAGTCAGGAGCCCCTTCTTCCTGGTTCTGCCCATCAGACTGTCTGCCCATGAGGGGCCCCCTTCCAACACAGCCTCCCAGTGTTCCGAACCCCTCGCACCTACTCCAGGAGGGATGTTATGGGTCACAGCAGAGGCCAAGAATCCAGAGTCAGGCCCACTTTCTGTGTTTGTAAATAAAGTTTTATTGGAACGCAGCCAAGCCCATTCCTAAGGAAGAGTCTCCAGCACTGGAGGTACAACAGGAGAAACGAAGCCACCCCACCAGAGGCCACATGGGCCACAAATCCCAGCAGAACTACTGTCCAGCCCCTCCCAGTAAACACTTGCCAAGCTTTGTTCTACAGGATCAGGGACTTTGGTGAAAAGTGTCTTTTGTGTAAAATGGGAACCGATAGAACTGCTTCTCTCTAAAAGGGTCATTTAAGAGCACAAAAGCACATTCATGCATTTTCCTCTGCACAATTGGCAAAACTGGTTTTCCGTTAAAAAACAAGCCTGTGCCTCTGTCAAAGGACAGAGAAAGCGGCGTCTCACTGTGAAGAGTGTCCTCGCCTGCCGAGTTAAAGGAACGGGGAGCAATTCTTCAACCGCCACAGCTCTAAGAGGGCCCTGAGTTCTAGTCGGGCCCACAGAGATGTGGAAGGCCAGCAAAAGCTGGGGCAGGCTACGAGGACAGGCTCAAAGCCCAGGCCTCCAGCTCGAAACCCTCCCCAGCTGCAGCACAGATGCTTTGCAACCACACACAGCTTTAAAACCTTTTAGGAGGCTTAGAAACCCTGCTTCAGAATGACTGTGAAAGCATCCAAGTCAAGGGCCTTTGAAACAGGCATGTGACTCCAGGAACTGGAACTGAGGAGTTCCAGGAGCCGGGCCGGGTCCAGCCAGGTCCACCAGCTCCAGCTCAGACCTGCTGGCGAACGGCTCTATGGTGGGGGGTGTTTCACTGGGGAGGTCGATTTTCTTGCTCAGGGTCACCAAATGGTAGCAAGTGAGCTGAGGACTGTCACGAAGCAGGTTCCTGCCCCAAGAGCAAGTCTCATTCTTGGGCAACGGACTCCCATTTGTACTGCGGGAAGCACTGCCCCTCCACGCACTGCGTCTCACGGCGTATTTATATCAAGGCTCTGGGAGGGGCAGGAGCACCTGCTTTCTCGTGTCCCTCTGACTTGGCCTTTGGCTCTCCACACTCCGGATAAAGCTCAAGCTCCTGAGCCCGCCCAAGCTCCTAGCAACCAGCGCCTTCCACGACTCAGCTTCCACTTGACGGCCTGTCCTCCCACCAAGAAGGCCCAATGCTCTGCCTTCACCCTCTGCCTGGGGCCACTCGCACCACGGCCCCCTCCTCTGTGCCCCTGCCTCAGCCTCCCTCCATGGCCCACCTGCAGGCCTCCTAGTGGTGACATCTTCCAGGTGGAAACCCTCCCTTCCAGCATTATTCCACCCTACACTCCAGCCACAGCGCACCCCTTGCCAGCACCAAATAGCCCAACGGCTCTCACCCTCCCAGCCCCTGCACATGCTGCTTCTGCTGCTGCCAACACCCTTCCCCTCCTGCCGACCCGGCAAACTCCTACTCAACCTTCGGAACACCTGCTTCGGGGCCGGGCACCATGGCTCACGCCTATCATCCCAGCACTTTGGGAGGCCAAGGCAGGTGCATCACCTGAGGTCAGAAGTTCAAGGCCAGCCTGACCAACATGGCGAAACCCCATCTCAACTAAAAATACAAAAATTAGACAAGCTTGATGGTGCGTGCATGTAATCCCAGCTACTCGGGAGGCTGAGGTGGGAGAATCACTTGAACCCGGGAGGCGGAGGTTGCAGTGAGCTGAGATGGCGCCACTGCACTCCAGCCATGGCGACAGAGTGAGACTCCCTCTCAAAAAAAAAAACAAAACACACACACACATACACCTGCTTCGGAAAAGCCTTTCCAGGCAAACTGAGTCCCTCCCTCCACAGTGTTCCAGGATCTTCCTTCCATCTTTGGTTCTTCCCCTCCTTCCAAATGTCTGGGGAGCTGCAGGTCCCTGGCTGCAGAATGGGGGAAGTCCAGGGGGCCGAAAGAGCAGCTGGGGGTCAGGGTGGGGTTCTCAGAAAGGTTCTGAGGGGGACTTCCAGGGTAAGAGAAATGGCCAGAGAGCCCAGCGCCTGCAATGAACTGCAGGCTTCTGGCAGCCAGGCCACAAATGCACGGACACACTCATCTGGATGTGACAGGGTCACTCCTGCTGTGTCGAGGCTGGACTGGGGACTTCGGGGACAAAGGCAGCCACAGCAGGGGGAGGGCGGTGGGGCTGGAGGAGTGGGGACTGAGAAGGAGCCGGTGGCAGCGACACCTTAAGAGTGAGAACTAGGAGGGAGGAGTCAAGGTTAAGGGCCGCATTTGTAGGGCTGCTTGGGGTACGACTCCCCGAGCCCCCAAACTCAGGAGAGAGGGAAGATTTGGAAATAAGAAAATAAGAAACGCAGTTGGGACAGTGCTATCTCGTAGACTGTCCCCAGGAGAACCTGAGACCCTTTACATCAAATGACACACAATTAGCATAATGAGGGCCTGCTGGCCCTGGGCGCTGGTCACCCTGGGCATCATCTCCAGAATCCACACCATCGTCAGTCCTCCGTCTGCAGACGAGCAGCTGACGCTCCAAGCAGGGAATTCCCTTGTCCAAGGTCACGGAATAAAAGATGGAGCAGGGATCCGGCCCCAGGGCAGGGCTGGGCTCTCGGCCACTCCAGGGCGCTGCCAGACACTGGGGGACGCGCGGGACGCCTCTGGGTTCCCCACCGCACCCCCTAGGGTGAGGCTAGCCAGCATCGCGCCCGTTCCGCCTAAGGGGAAACTGAGGCTCGGCGCGGAGTGGGCAGCTGCCTGCCCAAGGCTACGGGGCCAGAGACAGGCGACCCTGACGGCGGCTGGAGACCCCGAATAGGACAAGCAGAACGGAGGGATGGAGTGGGCACAAGCTTCAGACCCGGTAGGAAGTGAGGGGCGCTGCAGCGGCGGAGGGCCTCCGAGGCAGGGAAAGGAGACGAGCCGGGGACAGCCCCGCAAGGTCACGGCCAGGCCCCGGCACCGCCGGCCAACAGCGCGGTGACCGCGGATCCCCGAGGCTGGACCCCCCGAGACGACCTGGGTCGTTCCTGCGCGTAGCCCGGGGGCCGAGACGCCGAGGGGCCGCCGCCTGCGGGGCCGTCGGAACCGACGCCGCGCTCACCTGGGCCGCGAGGAGCAGAAAGAGCGCCACAAGCCGCGCCAGCGCAGCCTCCACCGCCGCCGCCATGTCGGCCGGTGCCCACCGCAACCGTCGACAGATGTTTCCCAGCAACGCCTCGAGACCCCGGGCCGCGCATGCGCCGCGCATGCGCATGTGAAGCCGGCAGGGATCAAAGGGCGCGCGGTGGCGCTTGCGAGGAGCGACACGGCGCGGCAAGATGGCGGTGAGCGCGCGGCGGGATTCGGAGCGGAGGGGCGTGGGGCTCGGGCCGCGCTCCGCGCCTCACGCGCTCTGCTTTCCCCGCAGGATAAGGAGAAGAAGAAAAAGGAGAGCATCTTGGACTTGTCCAAGTACATCGACAAGACGATCCGGGTGAAGTTCCAGGGAGGCCGCGAAGGTGAGGAGGCTCCCGCCGTCGGCACCCCTCTTTTAAAATTTTGAAGTAAACCCAGCAACAGCGATGATGAGGACGCATGCATACGGAGATGCCTCTTTTATTTATTCTTTTTTTTTTTTAAGACCGAGTCTCGCTCTGTTGCCAGGCTGGAGTGCAGTGGTGCGATCTCGGCTCACTGCAACCTCCGCCTCCCTGGTTCAAGCGATTCTCCTGCCTCAGCCTCCCGATTAGCTGAGATTACAGGCGCTGGCCACCACGCCCGGCTAATTTTTGTGTTTCTAGTAGAGACGGGGGTTTCACCATGTTGGCCAGGCTGGTGTCGAACTCTTGACTTTAATTGATTCTCCCCCCTCGGCCTCCCAAAGTGCTGGGATTACAGGCGTTAGCCACTGCGCCCAGCCTCGCAGGCGCCTCTTTACACGCTTGACGCTCACTACCTTGTGCGGTCTTCCTCCTTACACCGGGAGGTAGGAACTGGTATGCCCATTTTGCAGGCAGGGAAACTGAGGCACGGAGCGGGAAACAAACGTAACCCAGAGTCACAGTGGCGTAGCAGGGATTGGGACTTCAGGTTTGGCCTTCTGAGCAGTCCTGTGTGTCCAGGGACTGCCCCGGCTCCCCACAAATCTCCCGGCTTCTGTTCCTCCCCCAGCCACGTCAAGATCTCTCCTCACCAACAGTGTGGACACATTTGGGGCCAGATCATTCTCTGGGTTGGGGCTGTCCTGGGCACTGCAGGGTGCTGAGCAGCATCCCTGGCCTCCACCAAGTCGTGACAACCTAAATAGCCTCAGACGGGGCGGGCGCAGTGGCCCACACCTGTAATCCCAGTACTTTGGGAGGCCGATGCGGGCAGATCAGGAGGTCAGGAGTTCGAGACAAGCCTGGCCAATATGGTGAAACCCCGTCTCTACTAAAAATACAAAAATTAGCCGGGTGTAGTGGTAGGCGCCTGTAATCCCAGCATTTTGGAAGGCTGAGGTGGGCAGATCACTTGAGTTCAGGAGTTTGAGACCAGCCTGGCCAACATGGCAGAGCCCCATCTCTACTAAAAACACAAAAATCAACCAGGCACGGTGGCTCATACCTGTAGTCCCAGCCACTGGGGAGGCTGAGGCAGGCAAATCGCTTGAACATGAGAGGCCGAGCTTGCAGTGAGCCGAGATCATGCCACTGCACTCCAGCCAGGGTGATAGAAGGAGACTTTGTCTCAAAAAAAAAAAAAAAAAAAAGAGCAGAAAGGTCTGGTTCCTGAAGGGCTCACCTGATGCCCTCAGGCTCACCTAGGCTGTTTCCCTCCAGATTGGCTCACAGTCAGCTGGTTCCGGGGCTTTAATCACAGCTGCAGAGTTCCTTGTCTTCCTCACCTCACCTAACTGCAAGAGTGACGTCTTGTCCCATCAGAGTCACCCACCCCAGCCCACGATCCAGGGGAGGGGATTCCGCACACAGCTCTCCAGGGGAGGGGAACCGTGGCTGCACCCACCTGCCTCGGTGCTCACGTCTATCCCCTTGAGAGGGGGACTCACTGGTCAGGCCAGTGCCAGGGACCTGAACAGCTGCGTCTGACCCCGTTGACCCCGTTGCGTAGGTGATGAGTTTCATTTTGCAGGGGAGGAACTTGAGAGCGAGCTGGGGAGGTGGGGGCCCAAGCCTGGGCAGTCAGACCTTCTCTGTAGGCAAAAGCCGGTCGGCAAATACCTTCAGCTTTGCATCCCAGATGGTCTCTGAAACCACTAAGCTATGCCGGGAGAGCGGGAGAGCCACCATGGTCAGCGCTGGAGCGGCGAGTGTGGTGCTCGGCCCCTGGGGACTTTCACTACGGGATGGGCGGCGGGCCCGGTTCACCTGAGGGTCATGGTTTGCAGACCCTCACCCTGCACCCCTGCACAGGGCTGCTCTCGGTGTGTGCGGAGCGGCTGTGGGCCAGCTCTCTAGGCCCTGCCCAGGGTGCCTGCTTCCTGGGACTGGGGGATGGTGCAGATGGCAGCACCCTAAGAGGTGTGGGTGGGTTGGTGTCTGGAGGAAGCACCTGAAAGATGGCAGGGGTGAGAAGGAGTGGGGGTGGGGGGGGCGCTGGGAAGCCCCTCAGGGAGCGCAGAAGTGGATCCTCAGCAGGGGGAGGCCTTGGCCAGAGGAGCCTGCAGGGGAGGGGAGGGGCGTCCCAGGCGGGGAGGATGGGCCGATCACCAGACACTGGGGAGCAGGATCAGATGGCAGAGGTCACCACTAGGTCAGAGCCCTAACCTAAGGTGGTGAGGTGTGACCTAAGGCGGCCAGGCTTGAAGGGCAGGGGTGTCAACCTAAGGCAGTGAGGCCTAAGGGGCGGGGCAGGCAGCGTGGAGAGGGAAGCCACAGCGACTGCCTCAATCCCTGAAGCCTGTGTACCCAGGGCTCAGAGCATTTCCGTTGCCTGCTCCCTGCAAGCCCTGAGTAGCGGAGCAGGGATTTGTTCTTTTATATCCTGTGAACTCACTGAGGGACTCCCCAGACGTCTGGCAGCACAGCCATCACCGCTCTCAGCAGAGCACCCTGTCCCCTCCACGGCCCTGGCACCCACACATCCCCTCCCTGTCTCTGTGGCTTGGTCTGTCCTGGACATTTCATAAAAATGGGATCACACACCGGGTGGCCTCCTGTGCACACACACCTTCTGTGCGTCTCTCAGCGAGCCTGGCGTCCTCAGGCGGGTCCGTGCTGCGGCCCGCATCAGCCTCGCTCCTCTCCTGGCTGATGGTTCCATCTCAGCACGCGCCACCACCTGTTTTGCGCCCACTTTTGAGCTGACGATCGTTTTCATGGCTTTTAAATAGTTGGAAAGGGATCAAAAGAAGACTGTCTCAGATGTGGAAATCACATGAAATTCACATTTCAGTGCCTGTGCGTAGAGCTGACTGGCCGCGGTCAGCCACACACGACCTTACCACCAAGGCTGCTTCGGAGCAGGCAGGCAGAGCCAGCAGCTGCGGCCGGCACCTTGGGCCCACACGGCCACAGGTGTTTGCCATCTGGCCCCAAGGAGACGGGGTTTGCTGTCCGTCGGGGAGGGGGGGTCGCTCTGGAGGCCACTGTCATCCGCCCCCCACCCCACCCCCCGCCCGGGGAGCCCTCACCTACCCTCGGTCCTCCATCCCTGGAGAAGTTAGCACCACTCCTGATCCACGCTGGGGTGGGCCCGGTGCCCAGGTCGGATCTCATGCGTTCTCATTTCTCTCCCCCGGTGGTTTCTCCAAGCCAGTGGAATCCTGAAGGGCTTCGACCCGCTCCTCAACCTCGTGCTGGACGGCACCATCGAGTACATGCGAGGTGAGGGGGCGGCGAGGCGAGGGGCCGGCCGTGGGGCTGCCTGCTGGCCCTTCCTCTCTCAGACCCACAAAACCTTACTCTGAGTTACCGACGTGAAACCCCGTGGCGGCTGAAGGACGGGCTTGAGCGCTTACGGTTCCTAGGCGTTTTCACAAAGCTGGAAACTCCATCGTCCTGGGGCGGAGAGACGGGGGAGGTGGAGAGTGGAAGCAGCTGGGACTCCAGGTACACGCCACCACGCCTGGCTGACTCTGTGGATTTTTAGTGGAGATGAGGTTTCCCGTGTTGGCCAGGCTGGTCTCAAATTCCTGGCCTCAAGGGATCCTCCTGCCTCGGCCTCCCAAAGTGCTGGGATGACGAGCATGAGCCACCGTTCCTGGCCCCTCACCTCACCTCTAACAAAATTAAAATAAAAAATTTCACTGTGCCGGACGCACTTGAAGTGCCCAGTCAGTGTGTAGAGACCGGTGGGTGAGCTGATCTCTAAAAAGATTGTAAAAACCTGGGGCCATGGTTCTCCCCTGCCCCTCCACCACACAGCCACAGAAGAGAGGCGCTGTCATCGCCTCCGGCCTCCTGAGAGCCTGTCTTGGGCTTGCTGGCACTTCCCCAGGCTCCCCATCCCCTATCAACAGCCTTTCTTTCTTTCTTTCTTTCTTTCTTTCTTTCTTTCTTTCTTTCTTTCCTTTCTTTCCTTTCTTTCCTTTCTTTCTTTCTTCTTCCTTCCTTCCTTTCTTCCTTCCTTTCTTCCTTTCTTCCTTCCTTTCCTTTCTTTCTTTCCTTTCTTTCTTTCTTTCCTTTCTTTCTTTCTTTCTTTCCTTTCTTTCTTGGGATGGAGTCTCGCTCTGTTACCCAGGCTGGAGTACAGCGGTTCAATCTTGGCTCACTGCAACCTTCGCCTCCTGGGTTCAGGTGATTCTCCTGCCTCAGCCTCCTGAGTAGCTGGGACTAAAGGCGTGCACCACCACGCCCAGCTAATTTTTGTATTTCTAGTAGAGACGGGGGTTTCACCATGTTGGCCAGGCTGGTCTTGATCTCTTAACCTCGTGATGCACCCTCCTCAGCCTCCCAAAGTGCTGGGATGACAGACATGAGCCACCACACCCAGCCCAGCCTCTTTCTTATAGGGTGAATGTTGGCCCCCTGGGACCTTGCAGAGATCAGGAGGCCTGCGATGCTGTATTCTGGCCGCCTGTCTGATAATCTGGTCTCTGGCCCTGGTGCCTGAGCCCCAGTGAGCTCCAAGACCCAGGGTAGCCGGCCGTCCCCCGGGTCTCCCTGTGCCTGCAACTTGGGCTCCTCTACGGGCTGTGGGAACCGTGGCCCTGCACCCTCTGAGGTCCCCTCGCACTCGTGGTGTCCGAGGGGTGCAGGTGGGGAGGTCGGAGTGAGAGTCTTGGGGGGTGGGGGGTCTCGTAGGCCTCCTGGAGCTCCCTGAGTCCTCTGTCTGCTCCTCCCCAGACCCTGACGACCAGTACAAGCTCACAGAGGACACCCGGCAGCTGGGCCTGGTGGTGTGCCGGGGCACGTCGGTGGTGCTGATCTGTCCGCAGGATGGCATGGAGGCCATCCCCAACCCCTTCATCCAGCAGCAGGATGCCTAGCCAGCCTCAGGGGCGGGGTACGGGGCGGCATGGAGGCCATCCCCAGCCCCTTCATCCCGCAGCAGGGCGGTGGCCGCAGGTTGTGGGACAGGCCTGAGAAGCTGTCTCCCGAGGACGTGGCCACCACTCCCACCGCGGTGCTGCCTGCTGGAACAGGAGCCCCTTCCTTTTTGTATAGGTTGAATTTTTGTTTTCTTAATAAAATTGCAAACCTCACTGTGTCCGAGCCCCGGAATCTGCTTTTCCCTTGACCTGCGGAAACCGGGACTCCTGGAGTGGGACTCTGCCCCCAGAGTCCATCAGTACCAGCCATGGTCCCTCCTGGGGGTAGCGGTTCAGGGCTTACCAAGGCAGTCACAGCCAAGGCCAGGGCATGGGGACATGCGAGTCTCGAGCCTCGGTCTGGTGAGGGGCTTTATGGAACCCCAGCCCCCACCCACGACAGCAGACCCGGGTGCATCAGGAAGCCGGAACCCACAGCCCATCCTGTGAACACCTGGCCCCTCACTCCTCCCCCATCCATCCCAAGGTGGCCTCCCAAAGTGCTGAGATTACAGGCATGAGCCATCGTGCCTGGCCCACAAGAAAAGATTTTAAAAACGTCCTGAGCAGACAGACCCAGGTCCTGACACCAGGACCTCCCGCACTGCGAGGGGCAGCTCATCAGGCACGCCCCTAATGTCTCCTCCCTACAGCTCATCAGGCGCGCCCCTAAATGTCTCCTCCCGACAGCAGGCCACCCTCCCAGACTTGGTTCCTGGTTGCACCTCTGTCCCCTGTGTGCTGTCTTCCCAGAGGAGGGCGGGGCCTGTCTGATTCATGCCTCAGGCAGAGAGAGGATGAGGGGTCCCTTGTGAGCTGATTGTGAGAGGGTCGTCCGGGCCGCTAACCTCTTCATCCTCAGCTCAGGAAACCGAGGCTGCGTGTGTTCCAGGCTGCCGAGAAGCTAGCAGCCAAACAGGATGGAGCTCAGCCTCGGGTCCGAATGGGCTCACGCTCCCTGCCTGCCTCCCAATAAATGGAACCAGCTGGCTTCCCCACAGACGCCGACTTTGCTGGGGACCAGCAGCATTAGCCCCTGCGGCTGGGGAATTAATTAATTATCAGACCTCATGGCCAACCCCTGCATCTGCTCCTCATCCCTCCCTGACCCCGGCCGCCTGGCCCAGCCCTGCCACCACTGGCCCTCTTCTTAGAAGCCTCACCCAAGCCCCAGCCTCCAGCCTTGCACTGGGGCCCGTGGGGGTCTGCTGGGATAGCTGCCGGGTCCCAGCCTCCAGTGAGGGACAGCCAGAGCCCAGGTGTGCCCGGACTGCCAGTGTTTAACCCACAAGCCTCCCTGTGGGGGAGCAGTTCCCTGCATCCATTTGACAGGTGGGGAATCAGGATTCAGAGCCTGGAGGTCACACGATGGAGAAACACAACCCCTACACCAGAGCCGGCCGCCCTGGAAACCCACGCACTGCTCACATGGCACACCTGCCTGCCCTTCAGACTCAAAGGCTGAAACCCGGGGGCCCAGTGGCCCAACAGCCTCAGCCCCCGGTGGGAGAACGCATCAAGGCCTTAGAGGCTAAGTGGCCTCGTTAGAACCTTCAAGAACGGTGAGAGGCAGGAGAGGAAGGAAGTCTGGTTTTCCAGCCCCACGGTTTCCCCCGCAGAGGAGGCGAGGCTTGGCCCACCGCTGTACCCCTCAAAACAGCCCCCACACTGCAGACTGCTCTCTGCTCACTCCATCACCTCCTAGTGAGCTGATGAAGTTTGCAAAGCACTCCTCTGCAGCCACAAGGCCCTGTGCTCAAGTATCCTCACACCACATGCTGTGTGGCTTAGGGAAGGTGTCCCTACCTCTCTGAAATCCAATGCCTTCTGTCTTAGGTGTGGAAAAAGGTGTTGAGTCTCCCCTCTGTGGCTGGGCACTCAGCCACAGTCCTCTGGGGAGAGAGTTCAGAGCACAAAGCTTTTTTTTTTTTTTTTTTTGAGATGGAGTCTTACTCTGTGGCCCAGGCTGGAGTGCAATACCACGATCTCGGCTCACCGCAACCTCCGCCTCCCGGGTTCAAGCAGTTCTCCCGCCTCAGCCTCCTGAGTAGCTGGGACTACATACGCACACCACCATGCCTGGCTAATTTTTCTATTTTCAGTAGAGACAGGGTTTCCCCATGTTGGCCAGGCAGGTCTCGAACTTCCGACCTCAGGTGATCCACCCATCCTGGCTTCCCAGAGTGCTGGGATTACAGGTGTGAGCCACCATGCCTGGCTCAAAGCACAGAGCTTTCAACTGAGGCCCAAAGACAAAAACAAAATGCTGTGTGGGCCGGGAGAGGGCGAGGTCAACTTCCTGGGGACACAGGCAGAACTCCGCAGAGAACAGACCAGAATAAGCCTATTCCCCACAATCATCTCCAGCCCTCAGCCACTCTGACCTGCTTGGAAAAGACTGGAAGTATCCCCACTGCCCATCACTAGAGGATCTGCTGGAAGAGTCCAGGACCTCCAGCCAACTATAAAGCCACTTTTAATCTTACCAATGTATTTTTATTTTTGAGACAGAGTCTCACTCTGTCGCCCAGGCTGGAGTGCAGTGGTGCGATCTCGGCTCACTGCAACCTCTGCCTCCCAGGTTCAAGCAATTCTTCTGCCTCAGCCTCCTGAGTAGCTGGGACGACAGGCACACGCCACCACACCTGGCTAATTTTTGTATTTTTAGTAGAAACGGGGTTTCACCATGTTGGCCAGGCTGGTCTTGAACTCCTGACCTTGTGATCCACCCACCTTGGTCTCCCAAAGTGCTGGGATTACAGGCGTGAGCCATTGTGCCCAGCTATGTATTTAAGACACGGGGTCTCAGCCAGTTGTGGTGGCTCGTGCCTGTAATCCCAGCACTTTGGGAGGCCGAGGCAAGCAGATCACCTGAGGTCAGGATTTTGAGAACAGCCTGACCAACATGGAGAAACCCCATCTCTACTAAAAATACAAAATTAGCTGGGCGTGGTGGCGCACGCCTGTAATCCCAGCTATTCGGGAGGCTGAGGCAGGAGAATCACTTGAACCCGGGAGGCGGAGGTTGCGGTGAGCCGAGACTGTGCCACTGCACTCCAGCCTGGGCGACAAGAGTGAGGCCTCATCTCAAAAAAAAAAAAGAGACAGGGTCTCGCTCTGTAGCCCAGGCTGGAGTGCTGTGGAATGAGCACAGCTCACTGCAGCCTCGACCTCCTGGGCGCAAGGACTCCTCCCACCTCGACTTCCCAAAGTGCTGGGATGGCAGGCACGTGCCGCTGCGCCTGGCCAGCTTTCAATATTTTAAAAGGAGAAATTTAATATTTAATATTTTACATTCCATAGTACATTGAAAATTTAATATTTTACAGAGTCAGAGAAGAAAAACCCGGTTACAGATGCGGAGGTGCAGAGAGATTTGGAGAGAGGAAAAGAGAGGCGGAAACAGAGGTGGAGACGGAGAGAAGGAACCAGGAGAGAAACGGGGACACAGCGGACGGCAGGGCAGGGCACACTGGACCCCCAGGCCTCCGGATAAATCCCCAGCCCCAAGCCGGGCGCCGGGGCTCACGCCTGTAATCCCAACACCTTGGGAAGCTAAGGCAGGCGGATCACGAGGTCAGGGTTTCCAGACCAGCCTGGCCAACATAGCAAAACCCCGTCTCTACTTAAAAATACAAAAATTAGCCTGGCGTGGTGGCGCATACCTGTAATCCCAGCTACTCAGGAGGCTGAGGCAGGAGAATCACTTGAACCCAGGAGGTGGAGCTTGCAGTGAGCCCAGATTCGGCCACTGCACTCCAGCCTGGGCAAAAGAGTGAGACTTCATCTCAAAAAGAAAAAAAAATTAGCTGGGCGTGGTGGCAGGTGCCTGTAGTCCCAGCTACTCAAGAGGCTGAGGCAGGAGAATCACTTGATCTCAGGAGGCGGAGGCTACAGTGATCTGGGATTCACCTCTGCACTCCAGCCTGGCGACAGAGCGAGACTGTCTCAGAGAGAGAAAAAAAGAAAAGGGCATGAAACGCTCTGGCCCCAGGAGCTGGCAGAAAGCAAGTCACCGTCGGCCTCACGCCGGCGGAAGGTTCATTCCTGCCTTGACCGACTGAGAGGAGGCCTCCCTGCACCTCCAGAACCCCCGTGCAACGACCCAGACAGTGCCGTGTAGCATGGGACCCTCTGCCACAGAGGCCTCTGCTGCCCATCACCACCTGTTTCTGGGTCTCTATTTCCTGCCTGGACTCAGACGAGGACACACATATGAAGGGAAGAAGGTTTGTAAACGGAAAGAGCCGTGCACATGAGGAGCGCTCCTAGGATTCAGGAATTGATGGTTCGAGCCTGGGGGCCGCCCAAGGTGAGAGAGGTCAGGACACCCCTGAGGCCGGGCGCTGTGGCTCACTCTTGTAATCCCAGCACTTAGGGAGGCCAAGGCGGGAGGATTGCTTGAGCCTAGGAGGCCAAGGCTGCGGTGATCTATGATTGCATCACTGCGCTACAGACTGGGTGACAGAGCCAGACCCTGTCTCAAAATAAAAAGGACACTCCTGGGGGTGCCAGCTCCACGGCAAGAGCTCAAGCTCCCGGATCTCACCAGGGCCCTTTCACTTCACACCACCCCAAAGCCCCCACTGTCCAAGGGAATAAATCCAGGCTCCCCACCTTGCCCATTAAACAGGGGCTTTGTCGGGGTGGGGGTCCTAGGTCTGTCTGTGAACTCCTGGTCCTTCTGCCTCCAGTTTCCCAGACTGTCTACCTTCCTTCAGGAACCAATTCTGTGGACCCCCAGCCACTGCCCAGCCACACAAGGCCTCGGCCGTGCTGACCGGAGCCAGCAGGGGTCAGGATTCACCTAGGAATGAAGGGCCCGAGGCCGCTAGGGTTCCAGTGCCGGACAGGAGACAAGAGTTCCTGCACACTGGGCAGTGGGCACAGATGGGAAACAGTATGGGAACAGGAAGCCAGGGGTGATGCGCACAAAACCAGGGACAGAGACGCCTGCGGGTTCCACTTTTAGTGCTGAAATGCTTCTGACTTCCCTTTCCCCGACCTAATCTCTGCCCCAGTACCAGAGAGACACCCCAACATTAATGCACACCCCAAACCAATGCTCCTTCCACTGCTGCCTCTCCAGCTTTCTGCATCGAAGGAAACAGCTCCATAATTCAGGCTCCAACCCAAGGGTCCCCTTCCCCGCTGTTTCTCTTGCCTCCCACATCCCACCCATCAGCAAATGCTGCCAACTCTACCTTCAGAATTGTTCCCAGGCCAGGCACAGTGGCTCACGCCTGTAATCCCAGTGTTTTTAGAGGCCGAGGCAGGAGGATGGCTTGAGCCCAGGATGCCTGCTCAAGGTAAGCCTGGGCAATGTAGAGAGACCCCCATCTCTGGAAAGAACAACAACAGAATTGACTCTGAATCTTTTAAGGAACAAATAACACCAATTCTACCCAAACTCTTTCAGAAACTAGAGGAGGAGGGAACATTTCCCGACATGTTTTATGAGGCCAGCATAACCAAAACACATTACAGAAAAAGAAAATCAGAGGCCAATGCCAATATCCCTCATGAATATCTTTTTTTTTTTTTAAGATGGGGTTTCACCATGATAGCTAGGCTGGTCTTGAACTCCTGACCTCAGGTGATCCACCCATCTCGGCCTCCCAAAGTGCTACGATTACAGGCGTGAGCCACCGCGCCTGGCCTCCCTCATGAATATCAATGCACAGATCCTTAATAAGATATCAACAAATTGAATCCAGCTGTCTATAAAAGGGATTCTCCATCATGACCACCAAGTAGGGTTTATCCCAGGAATGCAAGGTTGGTTTAATACCCAAGAACCAACGTGATTAACCACAGTCGCATAAGGGAGGAAAACCATATGATCATCTCAGTGGATGCAGAAAATTCAGCACTCACTTGGACAAAATTCAGCACTCATGCAGATTACAAACATGCAACTAAGAATAGAATGGAATATCCTCAACCAG
Organism: Cacajao melanocephalus; assembly: GCA_963573385.1. Classification (NCBI taxonomy): domain Eukaryota; kingdom Metazoa; phylum Chordata; class Mammalia; order Primates; family Pitheciidae; genus Cacajao; species Cacajao melanocephalus. The sequence continues at coordinate 75,171 of CAUYLG010026278.1, read as the reverse complement.
ATAAAAGACACCTATAAAAACCCTACAGCTGCCATCCTCAATGGTGAAGGACTGGGTGTTCTATCCTTAAGAGCAGAAACAAGGCCAGGAGATTCAGTTTCACTGGTTCTTTTCAATATTGTGCTGGAGGTTCCACAGAGTGCAGTCATACAGGAAAATAACATATAAAAGAAAAACAGCAGAAAGGAAGAACTAAGGCCAGGCACGGTGGTTCAGTGGCTCATGCCTGTAATCCCAGCACTTTGGGAAGCTGAGGCAGGAGGATCACTTGAACCTAGGAGGTCAAAACCAGCCGGGGCAACATAGCAAGACCCTGTCTCTACTGATAAAAGAAAAAATTAATGGGCATGGTGGCATGTACCTGTGGTCCCAGCTACTCAGGAGGCTGAGACGGTGGGGGGCAGGGGGGATCACCTGAGCCCAGGAGTTCAAGGCTACAGTGAGCTATGACTGCACCACTGCATTCCAGACAAAGTGAGACCCTGTCTCCAGAAAAAAAGAGAGAAAGAGAGAGAGACATATCAACCAAATGCAAAAAATGGACCAAACAAAGTGTGAAAAAAAAAACTTTAGAAGGCAGTCAGGGAAATTGGACGCTGAATGGATATTTGAGAATATTAGGGAATTACTGTCAATTTTCTTAAAAACTTATAATGGAATTGTTAGCTGTGTTTGGTTGGTTCGGTTTTGTGTCTGGTTTTTTTGAGACAGAGTCTCCCTCTGTCGCCAGGCTGGAGCGCAGTGGCGTGATCTCGGCTCACTGCAATCTCCACCTCCCGGGTTCAAGCGATTCCCCTGCCTCAGCCTCCTGAGTAGCTGGGACTACAGGCATGCGCCACCACGCCCAGCTAATTTCTGTATTTTTAGTAAAGACAGGGTTTTATCATGTTGGCCAGCTTGTCTCAAATTCCTGAGCTCAGGTGATCTGCCCACCTCAGCCTCCCAAAGTGCTGGGATTACGGGTGTGAGCCCCCGTGCCCAGCTGAGAGATTGTTTTTAATGGTAGTTGGATAAACTTCATTCTGAACCTAGAACTTACTCTGGGGGTCACTTGTCTGTGGGAACAGTTCTCGAAGCTCCTGGCTTCTGTACCTAGAATCTTCTCACGTGGCCACACAAATCCACTCTTAACCTCCCCTGCCTAGAACCCTCTGTGGCTCCTCCCAGCTTCCGTTAGGGTAGCATCAGACCTCATCTTCCATTTCCCCCTCTGTTGCTCCTCTTAACACCCAGTGCTCCCTGGCCAAGATGGCGAAACCCAGTCTCTACTAAAAATACAAAAATCAGCCGGGCGTAGTGGCAGGCACCTAGAATCCCAGCTACTCGGAAGGCTGAAGCAGGAGAATCGCTTGAACCCGGGATGTGGAGGTTGCAGTGAGCCAAGATCGCACCACTGCACTCCAGCCTGGGCAACTGAAACTCCGTCAAAAAAAAAAAAAAGGCCGGGTGCAGTGGCTCACACCTGTAATGTCAGCACTTTGGGAGGCCGAGGCAGGTGGATCACCTGAGGTCAGGAGTTTAAAACTAGCCTGACCAACATGGCAAAACCCCGTCTCTACTAAAAATACAAAATTAGCTGGGTGTGTTGGCGGGCGCCTGTAGTCCTACCTACTCAGGAGGCTGAGGCAGGAGAATCACTGGAACTCAGGAGGCCGAGGTTGCAGTGAGCCGAGATTGCACCGCCACCCTCCAGCTGGGCAACAAGAGCGAAACGCCGTCTCAAAAAAAAAAAAAATTAGTTCTGGTGGAAATGAACAGTGAGAACTCACTCACCACCCACACCCAGGGAGAGCATCCATCCATTCAGGAGAGACCTGCCCCCTGACCCAAACACTGCCCATCAGACCCTACTGCCAACATCGGCAGTGACTTTGCCACATGGGATTTGGATGAAACAAACATGCAAACCACGGCATGGGATGGTGAGTCAGTGTGACTCAGTGAATAATGACAGCTCATCTTTCATGGTAGCTGTCTTGTAAATCAGGCAGTCGTGTGTGTGTGTGTGTGTGTGTGTGTGTATATATATATATATATATATATATATATATATATATATATATATATATTTGAGACAGAGTCTTGCTCTGTTGCCCAGGCTGGAGTGCAGTGGCACAATTTCAGGTCACTGCAACCTCCGCCTCCCAGGCTCAAGTGATTCTCTTGCCTCAGCCTCCCGAGCAGCTGGGACTACAGGCCCGGCTAATTTTTGTATTTTCATCGTGTTGGCCAGGCTGGTCTCAAACTCCTGATGTCAACCGATCCACCTGCCTCGGCCTCCCAAAGTGCTGGGATTACAGGTGTGAGTCACTGCACCCGGCCCATGTGCATATATATTTTTAGAGACAGGGTCTTGCTCCGTCATCCAGAATGGAACACAGTGGTGAGATCCTGGCTCACTGCAATCTCAACCTCCTGGCCTCAAGCGATCCTCCCACCTCAGCCTCCCGAATAGCCGGGGCTACAGGCATGCACCGCCATGCCTGGCTAATTTTTTATTGTTGTTTTATAGAGAAGAGGGTCTCACTGTGTTGCCCAGGCTGGTTTCAAACTCCCGGGGTCAAACGATCCTCCTGCCTCTGCCCCCCAAAGTGCTGGGATTCCAGGTGTGAGCTGCTGTGCCCGGCCGCTGTCCCCTTTCTGTCCTTGGTCACTGTCTCCCCGCCCCCTGCCCTGAGTGGAAGCCTCCTGACGGCAGGGGCCGTGCCTGAGCCTGGCATGGACCCAGCACATAGTAGCAGTTCAGGAGATGCCGAGAAAGGCAGGCTCTTTTGCTTCCTGCAGGATGAGGGAGGGGGTTTTGATGTCCCCTGGAGCACCCCACGCCCAGCCTCTCAGCCACTGGGTGACCTTGGGGTGTCCCTCAATTCTCTGGGCCCAGCATCCCTGGTGGGATGCATCTCCCTCGGTTCCTCCTGCAGAGGTGCCCCTGGGGGCAGGGGGAGCGTGGGAGGGGATGCAGGCACGGCTTTGAGCCTCCCAGGCCATGGGGCGGGAAGCACCTGGTTGCTAAGGTTACGACCACCTGTGATGAGACGTTGCCATGGAGACTCACCACCTGGGCGGAGAGGGCGGCTGCAGATGGGGAAGCCGTGGGAGAGGCTGGGGACGGGGAGGCAGCAGCCCAAGGAGGGGGCATCCTTCTGGGGAGGGGCGTGGTGGAGCCGAGGGGTCCCTGTCCTGTGCTCTCCTGCTGGGAAAATAGCAGGAGCTCTTCTACAGGAGGAATCAATTCTGAATTAAAAGCCCTCCTCTCACCCGAGCTCTCCAGCAGGAGGTACGGGACCAGGTGTGGGTGGGAGTGTCAGTCATGCCCCAGGGAGGGAGGCTGCAGGGGGCAGGTGGCCTGGGAGCCTCGGGTGTGGCCCCAGACAAGCGGCCTCCCTCTGTAACTGGGGATAGAGTCCTTCGCTGCTAAGAGGTAAACGTGTAGAGTCGTGGAAGCCTTGGGCTCCAGATGCCTGAGGTCAGGCCCCAGCTTTAGCAGGCAGACACTGTGTGACCTGAGGCCAGTGACCTAACCTCTCTGAGCCCCCAAATTCTCATCTGTAAAGTGGGAATAATAATGAATCCAGGCCAGGCACAGTGGCTCACACCTATAATCCCAGCACTTTGGGAGGCTAAGGTGGGAGGATCACTTGAGGCCAGGAGTTTGAGACTGTGGTGAGCTATGATTGCGCCACTGCAGTCCGGCCTGGGCAAATTAGCAAGACCCTGTTGATTAAAAGTTAATCTGGGCCAGGCACAGTGGCTCATGCCTGTAATCCCAGCACTTTGGGAGGCCAAGGTGGGCAGATCACCTGAGGTCAGGAGTTCAAGACCAGCCTGGCCAACATGGTGAAACCTCGTCTCTACTAAACATAGAAAAATTAAATGGGCATGGTGGCATGTGCCTGTAGTCCCAGCTACTCGGGAGGCCGAGGCAGGAGAATTGCTTGAACCTGGGAGGTGGAGGTTGCAGTGACTCAAGATTGTATCACTGCACTCCAGCCTGGGTGACAAAATGAGATTCTGTCTCAAATAAGTAAATAAATAAATAAAGTTAATTTTAAAATTAGCCAGGTGTGGTGGTGGGTGCCTGTAGTCCCAGCCACTCGGGAGGCTGAGGTGGGAGGTTCACTTCAGCCCAGAAGTTCAAGGCTGCAGTGAGCCCTGATCACCACACTGCACTCCAGCCTGGGTAACAGAATGAGACCTTGTCTCTTAAAAAAATAATAATAGGCCAGGTGCAGTGGCTCACGCCCGTAATCCCAGGTCGAGGTGGGCGGATCACGAGGTCAGGAGATCAAGACCATCCTGGCCAACATCGTAAAACCCCTTCTCTACTAAAAAAAAAAAAAATACAAAAATTAGCTGGATGTGGTGTTGCGTGCCTGTAGTCCTAGCTACTCGGGAGGTTGAGGCAGGAGAATTGCTTGAACCTGGGAGGTAGAGGTTGCAGTCAGCAGTCCAGCCTGGGTGATAGAGTGAGACTCCGTCTCAGAAAAAAAGGTGGGGGGGGCCAGGCACAGTGGCTCACACCTGTAATCCCAGCACTATGGGAGGCCGAGGCGGGTGGATCACTTGAGGTCAGGAGTTTGAGACCAGCCTGACCAACATGGTGAAACCCCATCTCTTTAAAAAAAAAAAAAAAAAAAAGGTTGGGGAGAATGAGGCAGTGGTTTCTGGAAGCAGTAGACACTTCCAGGGAAACCAGGATTGTGGGTGCTGCTTCCCCACTCAGACCCCCGAAACGCCTGCTCTGGGAACAAATGCCACCACTGTCAATGCCGCTAGATCATATGTCTGTTCAACCAGCATTTATTGTATGCCGGGTACTAGAGACAGTGGTAGGAAGTGAGTGTAGAGCGTGGGATACATCAGCAAATTACAGACATCTTAGCAGGCATGTGTCACACAGGCCGGGAGAGAGGGACTGACGGAGGAGCGGGGGGTGTTGGTGGAGGCCCTAGTGAAGAGGAGGGGGGGTGGGCGGGGCAGAGGTCTGGCGACGGGGGGCGGGGCGAGGAGGCCCTGAGGTGGGAGCCTGGCCCAGTCTCCACCCCCAAAGTCTCAGGAGCAACGGCCTCAAGCCGGGCAGAACCACTGCAGAGTCTCTGCAGCCCTGGAGGAAGATGGGAACTGTTCTGACCCCCATTTTGCAGAGGTGGAAACTGAGGCTGGAGGGACCTCCCCCACGGTCACACAGGCAAGCCCCAGACTGGAACCCAGCTGACATCCCTCACCGGCCAGGACTCATAGCAAGCGCCCCCTCCTCCGGGAAGCCTCCCTGGCTTCTGGCTGAGGTCTAGGGCCGGGTGTCGCTACTGCCCCTTCCACAACGCTTTGTGATCATTTCATATCCCAGGTATCCGCTCCCTCTGTCCTCAGAAATCCCCCTTGAGCCTGGAAGCGCCTCCTCCCTCCAGCTCTTGACCTGGTATACAGCAAGTGCTCAATGAACGCCTTCCTCCAAGAGCCCTGAGAGGCAGCTATCAGGAGCTTCACTTTACAGAGGGAGAAACAGGATCAGAGAGAGAAAGAGACCCCCCGCCGGGGTCAGGTAGCACAGCAGCCCAGGGCCCAGGGCCCGCTGTCGGGGAGAGGGTGGGGGGTCACAAAGTCCTTCCAGATTGCTCTGGGGCCAGGAAGTGACCCGTACCCGCCCCCTCTCCCGCAGCAGGGGGCCCTGGCCTGCAGCCTCCGGGGACACGGTTTCTGGGCCTCCAGCCAACGCGACAGTCTGGGAACAGAGCCTGCTTGAGTCACAGGTGGCTGCGCGGATGCCAGGCCACCGCCAAAGCCACTGCGAGTACACAGCGGGCGGGAGGACTGCGGGTGGGCGGAGGGGGTGGACAAGGCAAGGTTACATGGGCTCCCGAGCACGCCCTTCCCGCCCCTCACTTGGGACAAATGGCATCTCCCAGACTTAGTTTGCTGGTCTGTGAGATGGGGAGGCTGAATTTGGCCTTTAGAAGGCGCAGCAAGCGGCAGGGCACGGTGGCTCACGCCTGTAATCCCAGAACTTTGGGAGGCCGAGGCGGGTGGATCACCTGAGGTCAGGAGTTCCAGAGCAGCCTGGCCAACATGGCGAAACCCCATCTCTACTAAAAATACAAAAATTAGCCGGGTGTGGTGGTGCACGCCTGTCATCCCAGCTACTCAGGAGGCTGAGGCAGGAGAATCGCTTGAACCCAGGAGGCAGAGGTTGCAGTGAGCTGAGATCGTGCCACTGCACTCCAGCCTGGGCAACAAGAGTGAAACTCCATCTCAAAAAAAAAAAACAAAAAAAGGTAAAAAGCTTTATTTCCACGAGCACTCATGGCACACTTAGCCCCGCTGGGGAATGAGCCCCATCCACAAACTGAGAGGCTCCAAACTGCTCCACGGAAGGACGGAGGGAAAGGCGGTCCAAGCTGAGCACCGCGAAGCCCAGGGCCTGGGACTGGAGGGACTCCGCCTGTTGGAGGAAGGCCGAGGGGGCGGAGCCTGGGAAGGAGTGAGTGAGGCTGACCAGACAGTGCAGGCAGCCGGGCGCGGAGGCTCACACCTGTCATCGCAGCCCTTTGGGAGGCCGAGATGGGCGAATCACATGGTCAGGAGTTCAAGACCAGCTCGGCCAATAGGGTGAAACCCTGTCCCTACTAAAAATACAAAAATTAGCCAGGCCTGGTTGTGGGCACCTGTAATTCCAGCTTCTCAGGAGGCTGAGGCAGGACAATCGCTTGAACCCGAGAGGCAGATTGCAATGAGCCGAGATTGTGCCCCTGCAATTAGGCCTGGGCGACAGAGCAAGATTCCATCTGAAAAAAAAAAACAAAAAACAGCATAGGTGGAGTGCATACAGGACCCTCGCGGCAATAGGGAGCCATGGCAGGCTCTGGAGCCCCGTGGCTAAGCTTCCTCTGAGGCCACATAAGCAATGGGCCTGGAGGGCTGGGCTGGGGGTGGGGGACGGGGGCAGAGGAGGCGATGGCAGCTTCCAGAAGGTTCTACACGGAGCAACCTGCTGCACTTGGGGCGCCCCTGCATGTCTTGCACGGCCGTCTCCGCAGGCGCACCCAGGCCGTGGGGACAGGGGGTTCCTCGGACTCGAGGCGCGCGGGGTGCGCACGGAGGGGTCACGCACCCGCCCTCCCGGCGCCCCCCGCACCTGCGCCCACTTGGCCTCGCACACCTGCGGCCCCAGCCTCCGCGCACGCGGCCCCCGCGCGCTCCCGCCAGGCGCGCCGAGGAGACAGGCGGGCGGGTGCGCGCGGCGGCGGCGCGCACGGCGGAGCCCGGGAGGCGGCGGCGGCTGCTCGTGTCGGCTCCGGGCGGCCCCCGCGCCGCAGCCCGCGCCGTGTCCGCGGCGGAGCCGCCCAGGTGAGTGGCTGCCCCGGGGCCCGGCGAGGGGAGCGCCCACAGGCCTGGGGACCCCGCACCCCGCGCCCCTGCCGCCCAAAGCCCCCAGCCTGCGACCCCGTCCTCAGTCGGGGGAAACTGCCCCGCGCACCCCTCCCGGGCGATCGCTCCTTGCCAGGCCCCCCCACGCTCCCCCTGGAAACTTTGGGGGCCAACTCCCCACCCTGGGGTCCCCCCGCCCCTCCCCTGGGGCTCCAAGTAGCGGGGAACCGGGTGGGCATCTCCCCCGGCAGTGGGGACGCCTGGGAGGAGGATGCGCTCCTCTCCAGGAGGAGAGGAGAGATGAACGGGGGACCGGCTGGGTCTGGGGTGTGGGGAACGGTCCGGATACAGCCCGCAGCCGGCGCCTTCCTGCCCTGTCTCCCCGCAGCCGGGTCTGGTCCAGCCTCGGGGTGCGAAGCAGGAAGATGCACAGGGTGTCTGGGGTCCGCACCGGAGCCTGCTCCATCCTTGGAGCTGACGGCCCGGCCTGGCGGGGAGGGATCTGGGGACACAGGGCTGAGTCCCCTGCTCTGGGGGCCTGCGTCTCAACAGCACCAGGGATGGTAGGGGCTTCTCTCTGACCTCCCGGGCCTCTGGGGCCTGGCCAGGGGAGGCCCTGAGCCCCATTCAACAAGTTTGGGGGAGCAGCACCTTGCGCCTTGGTCCGGGCTCAAGAAAAGCCCCGGGTCCCTGCGCCGGAGACCCCCTTATAACTGGGTTTTTCAGCATCTGCTTGGGGCACTAACGGTGCTGGTATCCCGCACCCCCAACCCAGTTCTGAGGAGTCAGAACTTCTGAGGCGATGGGCCCCAGAACCTGCATTGTAGCAAGCGGTCCCTGGCGAACGCATGGACGCACAGTGAGGCTGCAGCACCTCTCCCTCCGGCGGGGGTGGGGAGCGGGTATCTAGTGTGCAGTGGTATTCACAGAGGGACGATCTGGGGCTTGGCTGGGGGGAACCTTGGGGAAGACAGAGCTGTGAGTACCAGAGCAGCCCAGGAGGGCTCCCTGGAAGTGGTGTGGAGAGGATGGAAAAGGTGTGATGTGTGAGTGACCAGGTGGAGGATGCAGGCTGAAACAGGTTCAGAGAGGGTGGCGCTGGCTTTATGTGGAGGCTGGTGCGGGCGGGGTGGGCTGCCGGGGCATCTTACCCTGGCTCTTCTCTGAGCCAAAGCAGCAGTCATCATCGGAGACAGGGTCCGGGTGGGAAGAGCCCACGGGCTTCCCCTGTCGGCCCAGCTCCTATGTCCACCTGGATCATGTGGGGTGGCAGGAAGGGGTCAGCTGGGCAGTGGGACGGGGACTTGGGAGGCTTCAACTCAACCTTCCCCGCCCTGACTGGTCTCCACTGGTGACTTCCAGCAAATGACGTCCCCTCTCTCAGATTCACCCCACATGGAATTAAATAAGATGCTGCCCACCTCCGCTCCGACTCAGGGTGCCGCCATTAAACAGATGCTCAGGTGATGATGGTCACGGCGGCAGCCGTGCCCAGCCCCCCTCAGCGTCTGTGCTCTCCTCTGTCCGGTGGGGAAGGCCACTGCCGTCCACCCCCAGAGTAAGCGGGACCTGCAGGTCCCTTGCTGAGTGGGAATAGAAGGCAGTTTGATGTCTCTTCCCACAGCGTTGTCATTCCCGGGCGCCCCTGAGTCACTACCTCGTCACCAGATAGAGAGCCTCTTGAAGAACTCTGAGAGCAAAGTTTGCCCTGGGTGGGCCTCCCTGGAGCCGCCCACCACCTCATGTCAATCCCGGGCCTCCAAAGAGCGCCCTCCACCCTCTAGGAGGGAGCTGGGATTTTGTGGGTAGAAGCTGGTGTCAGATTCAGGTTCCAGTGCTGACTATCTGCAGCTAAGTGAGGCAGTGACCTGGGGCCCACTCTGACCCTCAGTCTCCTTCTCTCCAAAATGAGACTTTATTATTTTCCCCCTCAGGGCTGGGCTAGTGGGTGAAGGGGCTGGGGTAGACAGCGGATGCTTCAAAACTGGTTCCAGATCTAGAGGCCCCGCCTGAAGAGGGCAGTCCACGGCCCATGCACTGGCTGGGAAGGAAAGTGGGTCGGGAGGCCCCCAGCCCCTCGAGGGGATGACAGGGACTAACAGCAGATGGAAGCTAATTAGGGCTTAATGAGTTGTCATGGATGAAGCCCTGGGAGGGCCTGGATCTAGGACAGAGGATGCAGGGGTCCTGGGGGACCGGCGGCGTGTCCCCAAAAGCAGACCTTGGAGGGCAGCGTGTTGTGAGGGGCTGGACCCCCTCCTCCCATATCTGTTTTAGAAGCTCGAATGGGGGTCGGTTCCGGACCACACTCCCCTTACTCCCACCGCCCCAGCTGTGGTGGGGGGCAGAGGGAAGGAGGATGGAGGTCGCTGTGGGCAGGGGTACAGAGGGGGCCACTACCACGCCTCTCACCCCTGCCCCCTCTGGGTTCGGCCAGCCTCTGGGAGGGCCTTTCCCAGGGGAGACTTCAGCATCCCTGCCCTGGGTGCAGACCGGAGGGAGGATGGGTTGGAGGTAACCTTGCAAGACGGCAGAGGGGAACAGCCCTGCGAAGAATACAGGGGGTGGCTTGGGAGGGCCGGGGGCTTGGCTGGGAGCCGAAGGGGGGAGCTGCCCACCAGGCACCTAGCGGGCAGGGCTGCCCCTGTTCCAAGGAGGGACCCTACCACTCCCAGCCACGCTCCGCTTCCTCCTTGGGCGAAGAGCTTCCTGGACAATTAGTCCAGGATCTAAGGACAGCTGGGGACACAGGAAAGAAGGGCCTCCCTTTCCCAGGTCCTGCCGTGGGGGACAGTTTTTGGGAGGGAGTGCCCAAGACTGGTGCCTGCACTGAGGCTGATGCAGATCACAGACCCCAAGGAGAGGCCAGCGTCCCCCACCTTCCACAGCCCAGAAGGCAGGTGCACCGCCTCAGGAGGCCTCGGGAGACCTCCCTCTTCAAGACTGCGGTGACCCGGTATGAGTCCCGGCTGCTGTGACAGCAGTGGCTGAGAACCACACACATTTATGATCAGACCCCTCTGGAGGCCAGAGTCCAAAATGGGCCTCACTGGCATAAAACCAGGGCATGAGGCTGGGCATGGGGGCTCACACTTGTAATCCCAGCTCTTTTGGGAGGCCGAGGCGGGTGGATCACGAGGTCAGGAGTTCGAGACCAGCCTGACCAACATGGTGAAACCCCATCTCTACTAAAAAAAAAAAATACAAAAATTAGCTGGGCATGGTGGCTCTCGCCTGTAATCCCAGCACTTTGAGCAGCCAAGGTGGGAGGATCAGGTGAGGTCAGGAGTTTGAGACCAGCCTGGCCAACCTGGCAAAACCCCTATGTACTAAAAATACAAAAACTTGCTAGACATGGTGGCTCATGCCTGTAATCCCAGCTACTCAGGAGGCTGGGGCAGGAGAATCACCTGAAACCAGGAGGCGGAAGTTGCAGCAAGCCAAGATCTTGCCACTGCACTCCAGCCTGGGTGACAGAGCCAGACTCTGTCTCAAAAAATAAAATAAAAATAAAAACAGGACATGGGCAAGGCTGGGCCCTCCTGGGAGCTCCAGGTGAAAATCTGGTTCCCATCTTTCCCAGCGTCCAGAGGCACCCGCATCCCTTGGCTCGGGGCCCCTTCCTCCCCCTTCGCAGCCTGAGCGCGGCCTCTTCCAGTCTCTCTCTGACTTTCACCCTCCCACCTCCCCTCTCGAGGACCCCGTGAGGATGTCAGGCCTCCGGATGATCCGGGATGATCTCCGGATCTCACAATTCTTACTTAATCCCATCTGCAGAGGCCGTTTTTCCATGTAAGGTGGCTTTATCTGCAGTTCCGGGGATTAGAACGGGCTGGCTGTGGGGAGGCATTTATTCTGCCAACCCCAGGCCCCCCTTCCCTGTTTATTTTTCCCCATACCGTGGCCTGCCCTGTGACAGTCGGCTTTACTTGTTTCTTCTGTCTCACCCATAGACAGAATGCAGGGATTTGTCTGTTTTGCTCACTGCCGTTTCTCTTAAAACCAGTGCCTGGCACACAGACATTGTTTTTAAGTGCTTATCGAATGAATGAATGAATGAATAAATGAATGCTTGTTGAATGAACGAATGCTTGTGGATGAATGAATGAATGAGGTGAAGACATAGCCAGGAGCAGACCAGGGCCTGGGACTCGGGGCTCCTGACCCCTGCCAGCACCCAGTGGAGACTTCCCCGGAAGGAACCTCCTTGGCCGACTTCTCACTGGCTCAGCCCGGGAGGTGACTGGGAGCCCGCGGTTCCCTTTTGCAGAAGAGGAAACTGAGGCTCAGAGACTTCAGTGTCTCTGCCCAAGGCGGTCAGCGGCCGATGCAGGTGGGGACCCATGCGTTCTTGTCCTGGCTCTGGAGTGGACGTTGATTCTGTGCCTGGTATTCAGTTCAGCCTCCCCAGGCTCGGCCGTTGGCCGCAGCTCTGCGTGTGGGTGACGGGGTGGAGAGGGAGATAATCACATCCTGCTCTCTCGAGTTGGAGGTATAGCCAAGAGCCAAGACTTTCCAAGGCTTGGGTGAGGGAGGGCGACCCGGGGTCAGACCACGCAGAGCTGGACGTGCCTTCCACCTGCAACCCAGATCTGGCCATGCTCTTGCTCAATATCCTCCCATGGCTCCCTATTGCCCGTGGACACATGTCGGGACACCTCCCTCGGGGTTCAGCGCCCCGTGTGGTTTGGCCATTGCCAGCCTGGGCTCCCGCCCCACCAAGCTCAGACACATTCCCGCCGTCATCGCCCCTCGCCTTGCTGTACCCTGCTGACCCCGGCTCCCCATCCCGGTCTCAGCTCAGACAGGGCCTTCTTGGGCCGGTCAAACACAGCCACAGCCCAGAACAGACGCCCACAGCTCCCTGCTCGCTCCCCTCCTCAAGGCCGTTTTCAGACGATCTGCCCATTCGCTGGGCTGCGTGAGACGCCAGTCCCCGGAGGCCACAGACATCCGATCGCATTGATTGGAAATGTCCAGGACAGGCCAATCCGCAGAGGCGGGAGGCAGACGCGTGGAGGGACCCGGCTGGGGAGGGGGTGGCAGTGACTGCAGATGGGGACGGGGCTTCCTTTTGGGGGTGATGGAATGTTCTGGAACTAGAGGTGCCGGTGGACAATCTGTGAATGTGCTGGAAGGCGTTGAATGGAACAGCTGTTAAGAGGCTGTGGAGGCGCCATGCACAGGCTGTGGCGCTGCAGGTGTCTCCGTGGAAGCCGCTATGCCGCCAGCACCCACACAGCCCCCGGCACATGCTGGAGCTTAGGAGGAGGACCGGCATCCTGGGGTGCAATGGCATGGCGGGGGCCAGCACACAGACCACCCCCATCTGTTCAGGACAGACCCCCTACTCCCGTCCACCTCTACCAACGCCGTCTCTGCCGCCAGCACGGCCCCCCTGCCAAAGGCCTCTGTGGCTGGTCGTGCATGGCAATGAGGCTCTGTCCTTGAACCACGCGTCCTCCCTCCGCAGGGGTCCTCCCTCCGCAGGGGTCGACACCACGCTCACCCAGACCCCCAGGGCCAGGCAGCAGAGCTCACCGAGACAGCCACAGGGCGGGGCGTCCTGCGGGGCAGACAAGCAGTCCGGGGCCTGGTGGGACGTGCCCCTTGGCGGGGAGGGGAGGCAGGAAGGCTCTGGGTCGCCGGCCCCAGCTCCAGCTTCACGCCCGTGGACGGCGGGGCGCTGAGCCGAGGAGGTGACGTCACCCGAGGACACAGCTGTTCTCACCTCCGTGGCATTTAGTAGCAGCTGATGTGCCGTACGCTGATTTCACGGCGTCACCTGCACCAGAATGTAAGCTGCTTAAGGACAGGGGGCCGGGCGCAGTGGCTTACGTCTGTAATCCCAGCACTTTGGGAGGCCGAGGCGGGCAGATCACCTGAGGTCAGGAGTTCGAGACCAGCCTAGCCCACATGGCAAAACCCCGTCTCTACTAAAAACAAAAAAATTAGCCGGGCATGGTGGCACGTGCCTGTAATCCCATCTACTCGGGAGGCTGAGGCAGGAGAATTGCTTGAACCTGGGAGGTGGAGGCTGCAGTGAGCCGAGATCATTGTGCCACTGCACTCCGGCCTGTGCGACAGAGCAAGACTCTGTCTCAAAACATAAATAAATAGGCCAGGAGTGGTGGCTCACACCTGTAATCCCAGCACTTTGGGAGGCTGAGGTGGGCAGATCATTAGAGGTCAGGAGTTCAAGACCAGGCTGACCAGTATGATGAAACCCTGTCTCTACTAAAAATCAAAAAATTAGCCGGGTGCGGTGGCAGGCGCCTGTAGTCCCAGCTACTCAAGAGGCTGAGGCAGGAGAATCGCTTGAACCCAGGAGGCGAAGGTTGCAGTGAGCTGAGATCACCGCACCACTGCACTCCAGCCTGGGCGACAGAGCGAGACTCTGTCTCAGTGAAGAAGTAAATAAAGGACAGGGACTTTCTGGCCTGTCTTCTCTGATGTATTTCTAGTTCATGGAAGAGCACCTGGCACATTTTCTTCTCCTCTCTTCTCTTTTCCTTTTTTGAGACAGCATCTTGTCCCACTGGCCAGGCTGGAATGCGGGGGTGCCATCATTGCAAGGTTCACTGCAGTCCACCTCCTGGGCTCAAGCAATCCTCCTGCCTCAGCCTCCCAAGTAGTCGAGGTCACAGGTGTGCCCCGCCAGACCAGGCTAATTTTAACATTTTTTTTTGTAGAGACGGGGTCTGGCTCTGTTGCCCAGGCTGGTCTAGAACTCCTGGGTTCAGCAGTCCTGTCCACTCAGCCTCCCAAAGTGCTGGGATGGCAGGTGTGCGCCTCCGTGCCCAGCAAGCCTATCATGTGAGACGGGTGAATGAAGGAAGGAGGGAAGTGGGACGCATCCTGAGACCTGGCATACGGGAAGTCTTTGATGAACCGTCAGGAGTGGCCTGGGCGAATCTCATGTCTCTCTGAGCCTCAGTTTCCCCATCTGGTCCTGCTAGGGGCTTTGGGTGTTTGGGGGTCTGGGTCTGTGGCCTGTTTAGAGCAGGCCCTGGGAAGCTAGAGGCACTGTTCAAGTCCTCGAGGGGCTTGAGGAGTCAGCAGCCGCACATCAGGGCCCCTGTGGGCAACGAGGACCCCAACCCCCACACTGACCACAGCCTCCGTCCAGGAAGGTGGCGTCCAGGGCCAGGGCTGAGGAAACTCAGGTACAGGCTGGCCCTGGGGGCTCCCTGGCTTCCATCCATGTCTCCTTTGAAGCAATTCTCCTGCCTCAGCCTCCCGAATAGCTGGGACTGCAGGTGTATGAGGTGTATGCTACCACGCCTGGCTAAATTTTGTATTTTTAGTAGAGATGGGTTTCACCATGTTGACCAGGATGGTCCCAATCTCTTGACCTCGTGATCTGCCCACCCCGCCTCTTTTTTTTTTTTTTTTTGTGATGGAGTCTCGCTCTGTCACCCAGGCTGGAGTGCGATGGCACGATCTCAGCTCACTGCAACCTCTGCCTCCCAAGTTCAAGCGATTTTCCTGCCCCAGCCTCCTGAGTAGCTGGGATTACAGGCATGCACCACCACACCTGGCTAATTTTTTTTTTTTTTTTTGTATTTTTAGTAGAGGCGGGGTTTCACCATGTTGGCCAGGATGGTCCCAATCTCTTGACCTCATGATCCACCCGCCTCAGCCTCCCAAAGTGCTGGGATTACAGGCATGAGCCACTACACCCGGCCATCCCATGCATGTCTCTTAAACATCCGCAAAACTGGGGCCGGTGCTTGGGGACCCCGAAGCTTCTGTGATGGGGCCGCCTGGCAGGTGTGGGAGGAGGAAGTTTCGCTCAGCCTAGGCAGCTCCCAGAGACCTCGCGGCTCGGCCAGGCTGGCACGAGATGGGCAGTGGTCAGGTCCCCTGGGGAATGAGGTCCCCCCGAGCCCTAGCAAAGCCACGGGAGGAACAGGGGGTGTGCAGGCGTGGGGTCGAGTCTTGTAACAGCTTCCTGCCTGCTGTGTGGCTGTAAACGCTTTGCTGGCCCTCTCTGGATCTCCGCCTCCCTGTGTAAACAGGCTGAATCACCCTGGATCCTCCCAGGGCATGAACTGGATGCCCGCTGTGTGCCAGCGTCCTCTACAGCAAGGACTCTTACTCGGGGAGGTTCTGCCCTGCAGGGGATGCTGGGCTGTGTCCAGGGACGCTTGTGGCTGTCACGACTGGGAAGGGGGTGCTCCTGGCTCAGCGTGGGTGGAGGCCAGGACGCTGCTCTGCACCCTGCAGTGCCCAGGACAGAGACTCATCCGCATAAGATGTCCTCGAGGCCAAAAAGAGAAACCTGCATTCATTATTACAAAAAAAACCAGCAACAACAGCAAAAACTAAATCTGTCCCCTCCTGACCCCAGACACCAGGATAAACTCCCGATGGGGCAGACGGTGTAAACCACGGGATCCCCAGCTCCTGGGACTCACATCCTCTCTCCCTCCCACTCAAGGCGTGGATTTCTTTTTATTTCTTTTATCTATTTATTTTATTTGAGACAAAGTTTCGCTCTTGTCGCCCAGGCTGGAGTGCAGTGGCGTGATCTCAGCTCACTGCAACCTCCGCCTCCCAGGTTCAAGTGATTCTCTTGCCTCAGCCTCCCGAGTAGCTGGGATCACAGGCACCCGCCACCACGCCCAGCTAATTTTTGTATTTTTAATAGAGACGGGATTTCACCATGTTGGCCAGGATGGTCTCAAACTCCTGATCTCAGGTGATCCACCTGGCTCGGCCTCCCAAAATGCTAGGATTACAGGCGTGGGCCACCACTCCTGGCCTTAATATATTTTACATATTAGCCAGGCCTGGTGTTGTACAGCTGTAGTTCTAGTTTCTCGGGAGGCTGAGGCAGGTGGATCACTTGAGCCTAGGAAGTCAAAGCTACAGAGACTTGTGATCATGCCATCGCACTCCAGCCTGGGCAACACAGTGAGACCCTGTCTCAAACAAACAAAAAAAAAGCAGTGGGGGATCCTGGCCTTCTAACCCCATCCTACCTACGGCCCAGGGCTCCAGGATAAGGAAACCGGCCCAGAAAGGGTCACCGCCAGCTCAGGGCACCCAGCCCCTTCCTCACCCAAGAGCAACAGGAGTTGAGGGGATTCTCTGACATCTTGAAGACCCCCACAGCCCTCCCCCCAAGAGACACCCCGCTGCAAGAGACCAGAGAGGCCAGTGAGATTCATTCACGGCGCACGGTGAGGAGATGGGGGTCCTGCAGAGAGAATCGAATGTCCCACCGTCCCCTCTCCAGGAACCAGTTCTTCCTCCCAAGTTGGGGGGCACTAGACCCTTAGGGGCCATGTCAGAAGCCTCGGTCCAGCTGCCGGATCCCCCTCCCGCCTCCCCACAGCACCCTGCAGAGGAAGTGATGGGACCAGGCTGTTGTAGGGGGAGGTAGGGTTGAAAAACTAGGTCACAGCTTGAGTGGCCCCTGCTGGGCGAGAGGGATCAGCTGTCCTCTCATCCCAGGAGTAATTATAGAGCCAGAGCTTGCTGGGCGCCCCGCAGGGCTCTTGTGCCTGTGCCGTGACAGACGAGGTCCAGAGAGGGTAGGTTTCCACGGAGGTCACACAGCGCATCCGTACTGAGGCCTCCTGCTGGCACCTCTGCCACTGGACCAGTGTGATTGTGACCGAGCCATTCCAGAGCTATCATCTCTCCAGGAAACTTCCTGATTTTGCCCTTATCTGTGCTCTGTGGGAAGTGCTTTTAAAAAAATTCTTGGCCAGGCGCAGCGGCTCACGCCTGTAGTCGCAGCACTTTGGGAGGCTGAGGCAGGTGGATCGCCTGAGGGCAGCAGTTCGAGACCAGCCTGACCAATATGGTGAAACCCCATCTCTACTAAATATACAATAAATTAGCCGGACGTGGTGGTGGGCACCTGCAATCCCAGCTACTCGGGAGGCTGAGGCAGGAGAATCAGTTGAACCCAGGACGCAGAGGTTGTGGTGAGCTGAGATTGCACCATTGCACTCCAGCCTGGGCAAAAAGAGCAAAACTCCATCTCAAAGAAAAAAAAAATTGGCATGGTAGCTCATGCCTATATTCTCAGCACTTTGGGAGGCCAAGGCACATGAATCGCTTGACCACAGGAGTTCAAGACCAGCCTGGGAAAGAGAGTGAGACCCTATCTCCACAAAAAAAAAAAAAAAAAAAGAAAGAAAGAAAGAAAGAAAGAAGAAAAATTCACCAGATGTGCTAGCACATGCCTGTAATCCCAGCAGTTTGGGAGGCTGAGGTGAGAGGATCACTTGAGCCAGGGAGGTGGAGGCTGCAGTGAGCTGAGATCACACCGCTGCACCCCAGCCTGGGCAACAGAGCAAGACCCTGTCTATAAATAAATAAATAAATAAATATTTCCAACTTTAAAAGAAACCTCTAATTTAGAAAATGGGACCGAGGCGAGGTGGCTCATGCCTATAATCCCAGCACTTTGGGAGGCCGAGGCAGGCAGATCACTTGAGCTCAGGAGTTTGAGACCAGCCTGGCCAACATGGTGAAACCCCATCTCTACTAAAAATACAAAACTTAGCTGGATGTGGTGGCGTGTGCCTGTAATCCCAGCTACTCAGGAGGCTGGGGCAGGAGAATCGCTTGAACCCAGGAGGTGGAGGCTGCAGTGATTGCACTACTGCACTCCGGCCTGGGCGACCCAGTGACAGTCTGCAAAAAAAGAACAAAAAGACAGGGTCTCGCTCTGTTGCCCAAGCTGGAGTGCAGCGGCACGGTCTCAGCTCACTGCATCCTCCACCCCCCAGGCTGCAGTGATCCTCCCACCTCGGCCTCCCAGAGTGCTGGGATTACAGGCATGAGCCGCTGCGCCCGGCCTGTGGGCAGGTTTTCACCGGTGGTTTTGGAAACGCTGTGGAGAGGACAGTAAGCGGGGAGGTATGAGGTGGAGGGGGGGCGGGTAAAAGGGCCATCACCGCTCTAGGGCTCTCGTCCCCTCCCGTGACATGGCCTCTAAGTGTGCTGTCACGGGGCAGGGGGGCGGCAGCAGCTCGGGAGAGAATGACCCAGAAAGACAGTGCCGGGCGGGAGCCTGCTGGGAGGAAAGGTTTGCCTTCCCTGTAAAATGCCCAGGTCAGGATTAAAGGTGATTTCTGTGGTGGGGCTTGTGCCCCCTCTCTCGCTCCCTCCCTGCCTCGAGTTCCCTACGGGGCCGCACTGGGACCGAGGCCTCCTGGAGACCAGGTGGGACCCAGACAGCTTCCTTCCCACCACGCTCTGTGCTGGTCCACACAGCGTGTGAATCCCCAGTTTTGGCATCTGTCCCTGTGCGTACGCGTCCACTCAAATCCTGAATTCAGTTTGGCGTTTCCCTTTATTTTGCCATGAATAGGATCACACCATATGGTATTGTTTGGCAACCTTGATTTTTCTCCGCCTGTGAAACCATCTCCGCCACCTTTCCCGCTGTGTGCGTATCTTTCAACATTTCATAATAATCATGGATAGTGTTTGTTTGTTTGTTTGTTTGTTTTTAAAGACGGGGTTTCACCATGTTGGTCAGGCTGGTCTTGAACTCCTGACCTCAGGTGATCCGCCCGCCTTGGCCTCCAAAGTGCTTGGATTACAGGTGTGAGCCACCAGGCCCGGCCTGGATAGTGTTTGTTTGTTTGAGACGGAGTCTCGCTCTGTCACCCAGGCCGGAGTACAGTGGCGTGATCTTGGCTCACTGCAACCTCCGCCTCCCGGGTTCCAGCGATTCTCCTGCCTCAGCCTCCTGAGTGGCTGGGACTACAGGCGTGTGCCACCATGCCAGACTAATTGTTCTATTTTTAGTAGAGACCGGGCTTCGCCATGTTGGCCAGGCTGCTCTCAAATGCCTAACCTCAAGTGATCCGCCCGCCTTGGCCTCCCAAAGTGCTGGGATGACAGGCATGAGCCACTGCACCTAGCGGGAGGAATTTCTTTTCTCACAGTTCTGGAGTCTGGAAGTCTGAGCTCAGGCAGGTCCACGCTTCCTTTGGGGGCTTTCGGGGAGACCCTTTCTGACTCTTCCAGCTTCCGGTGGTAGCCGGCCATCCCTGGTGCCACTTGACCTGTGGAGGAATCACTCCAGCCTCTGCCTGGGTTGCCCCCGGGCCTTTGCCTGAGTCTCCGTGTCCAAATTTCCCTCTGATAAGGACTCCAGTCATGGAATTAGGGCTCCCCCACTCCCTCGTGACCTCGTCTTAATGAATCACAGCTGCAAACTACAAACTCTGTCCTCACTTAATGGACGATGCCTCCTGGGGCTCCGCGTCTGTCTGCTCTGGAAGGCACTGGGAAGGCAGGAGCTGCCTTCCTAGATATTTAGCAGATGAGGATCGTCGGCCAATGGGAACCGTGAGGAGACACGCAGCCTGGCTTGGGCCAAGGGGCCTGGGGGGATGCCTGAGGGGACTCAGCTGCTAAGATGCCAAAAATAGCCGGCTGGCAGGCGGGGACGTGGCCAAGCAGAAGAGGCTGGCAATGCCACCGGGTAGCTCCGGCTCCTTCCTCCCGCTCCCTCCAACCCCACCTCTACCTCCCACCCCAGCCCCCAGAATCTGGGCTGCAGCCAAAGAGTTGGGAGAGGTGCAGCAGGCTCCCAGGAGAGATGGAAGCAAAAGATGCAGCCACCGGGACCCACGGGGCGTTGGTGCCTGTTCCTCTCGGCCACCACGGCTCCACGCCATCTGCCCCCCACCCAGAGGGCCCTCCTAACCCAGCTCCCCGCCCCGCTCCACTCTCTCCCTTAGCTCCACCAGATGACCGCTATACCTCAGGGCCTTTGCACTGGCCGTTCCGCCAGCCCCAAACCCTTCCTCCAGAAAACCAGGGGCTCTTTTTTGTTTGAGACTGAGTCTCCCTCTGTCGCCCAGGCTGGAGTGCAGTGGCGTGATCTCGGCTCACTGCAACCTCTGCCTCCCGGGTTCAAGTGATTCTCCTGCCTCAGCCTCCTAAGTAGCTGGGACTACAGGCAAGTGTCACCACGCCCGGCTAATTTCTGTATTTTTGGTACAGATGAGGTTTCACCATGTTGGCCAGGCATTTGATCTCCTGACCTCTTGACCCGCCCACCTCAGCCTCCCAAAGTGCTGGGATTACAGGCGTGAGTCACCACACCCAGCCCTTTTTTCTTTTTTTTTGAGACAGAGTCTTAGTGTGTCTCCAGGGGCTGGAGGGCAGTGGTGAAATCACAGCTCACAAAAGCCTCAACTCCTGCAGTCTAGTAATCCTCGCACCCCAGGCTACTCAACAGTTAGCACTACCGCGCACACCACCACACCCAGCTAAGTTTTGTATTTTAGTAGAGGTGAGGTTTCCTCATGTTGCCCAGGCTGGTCTCGAACTCCCGACCTCAGGTGATCCACCCGCCTCGGCCTCCCAAAATGCTGGGATTACAGGCGTGAGCCACCGCGCCTGGCCTTGAACGCATCTTTTGTAGGGACACAGTTCCACCCACAACAGGGTCTGTGATCAAATGTCATCTCCCTGTCTGTGGATCGGCCTGTCCTGGACATTTTATAGAAATGGGATCACACAGCAGGGCTCAGTGCATCACACTTGTAATCCCAGCACTCTGGGAGGCCCAGGTGGGTGGATCACCTGAGGTCAGGAGTTTGAGACCAGCCTGGCCAACATGGAGAAACCCTGTCTCTACTAAAAATACAAAAATTCTCCGGGCGTGGTGGCGGGCGCCGGTAGTCCCAGCTACGCGGGAGGCTGAGGCAGGAGAATCTCTTGAACCCGGGAGGTGGAGGTTTCGTGAGCTGAGATCGCGCCACTGCCCTCCAGCCTGGACGAGAGAGTGAGAGTGAGACCCCATCTCAAAAAAAAAAAAGAGTGAAATTGCAGCTTCACAAGGACTGGAATTTGATTAATACTGCTTTTTTTTTTTTTCTGAGACAGAGTCTTGCTCCATCTCCCAGGCTGGAGTGCAGGGCTGTGATTGTAGCTCACTGTGGCCTCAACACCCCCGGCCTCAAGCAGTCCTCCCAGCTCAGCCTCCCAAGTAGCTGGGACCACAAGTACAGGCCACCGTGCCCGGGAAAATTTTTAAATATTTCACAATTACTTGCAAACCAGCTAAATTTATTATTATTATTATGTTTATTTTTTTTTTCGTAGAGACAGGGGTGTCACTGTGTCACCCAGGCTGGAGTGCAGTGGCACGAGCGTAGCTCACCGCAGCCTCAACCTCCTGAGCAGCCCAAGCGATCCTCCTGCCTCAGCCTCCTGAGCAGCTAGGACCACAGGTCTACACCACCACATGCGGCTAAATCTTTTATTTTTTGGTAGAGATGGGAGTCTCGCTATCTAGTGCAGGCTGGTCTCAAACTCTCAAACTCAAGCAATTCTTCCACCTCACCTTCCCAAAATCCTGGGCTTACAGGCGTGAGCCGCTGTGCTGGGGCGGGTTAGGGGCGAGGGCTGGGTGCGGAGGCGCCCCAGGAGTAGTGGGGGCGGTGCTAACGCTGCGCGCTCCCCGCCCGCAGGTGCGCAGGAGGATGGTGGCGCGGCCCTAGGCCCACGCTCCGCACCATGACCTGCTGGCTGTGCGTCCTGAGCCTGCCCCTGCTGCTGCTGCCCGCGGCGCCGCCCCCGGCCGGAGGCTGCCCGGCCCGCTGCGAGTGCACCGCGCAGACCCGCGCCGTGGCCTGCGCGCGCCGCCGCCTGACCGCGGTGCCGGAAGGCATCCCGGCCGAGACGCGCCTGCTGGAGCTCAGCCGCAACCGCATCCGCTGCCTGAACCCGGGCGACCTGGCCGCGCTGCCCGCGCTGGAGGAGCTGGACCTGAGCGAGAACGCCATCGCGCACGTGGAGCCCGGCGCCTTCGCCAACCTGCCGCGCCTGCGCGTCCTGCGTCTCCGGGGCAACCAGCTGAAGCTCATCCCGCCCGGGGTCTTCACGCGCCTGGACAACCTCACGCTGCTGGACCTGAGCGAGAACAAGCTGGTGATCCTGCTGGACTACGCGTTCCAGGACCTGCGCAGCCTGCGGCGCCTGGAGGTGGGCGACAACGACCTGGTGTTCATCTCGCGCCGGGCCTTCGCGGGGCTGCTGGCGCTGGAGGAGCTCACCCTGGAGCGCTGCAACCTCACGGCGCTGTCCGGGGAGTCGCTGGGCCACCTGCGCGGCCTGGGCGCCCTGCGGCTGCGCCACCTGGCCATCGCCGCCCTGGAGGACCAGAACTTCCGCAGGCTGCCCGGGCTGCTGCACCTGGAGATCGACAACTGGCCGCTGCTGGAGGAGGTGGCGGCGGGCAGCCTGCGGGGCCTGAACCTGAGCTCGCTGTCCGTCACCCACACCAACATCAGCGCCGTGCCGGCCGCCGCGCTGCGCCACCAGGCTCACCTGACCTGCCTCAACCTGTCGCACAACCCCATCAGCACCGTGCCGCGCGGCTCGTTCCGGGACCTGGTCCGCCTGCGCGAGCTGCACCTGGCCGGGGCCCTGCTGGCCGTGGTGGAGCCGCAGGCCTTCCTGGGCCTGCGCCAGATCCGCCTGCTCAACCTGTCCGACAACCTGCTGTCCACGCTGGAGGAGAGCACCTTCCACTCGGTGAACACGCTGGAGACGCTGCGCGTGGACGGGAACCCGCTGGCCTGCGACTGCCGCCTGCTGTGGATCGTGCAGCGGCGCAAGACGCTCAACTTCGACGGGCGGCTGCCGGCCTGCGCCACCCCCGCCGAGGTCCGCGGCGACGCGCTGCGCAAGCTGCCCGACTCGGTGCTGTTCGAGTACTTCGTGTGCCGCAAGCCCAAGATCCGCGAGCGGCGGCTGCAGCGCGTCACGGCGGCCACGGGCGAGGATGTGCGCTTCCTGTGCCGCGCCGAGGGCGAGCCCGCGCCCACCGTGGCCTGGGTGACGCCGCAGCACCGGGCGGTGACGGCCGCCAGCGCGGGCCGGGCGCGCGTGCTCCCCGGGGGCACCCTGGAGATCCGGGACGCGCGGCCGCAGGACAGCGGCACCTACACGTGCGTGGCCAGCAACGCGGGCGGCAACGACACCTACTTCGCCACGCTGAGCGTGCGGCCCGAGCCGGCCGCCAACCGGACCCCGGGCGAGGCGCGCAACGAGACGCTGGCGGCCCTGCGCGCGCCGCTGGACCTCACCACCATCCTGGTGTCCACCGCCATGGGCTGCATCACGTTCCTGGGCGTGGTCCTCTTCTGCTTCGTGCTGCTGTTCGTGTGGAGCCGCGGCCGCGGGCAGCACAAGAACAACTTCTCCGTGGAGTACTCGTTCCGCAAGGTGGACGGGCCGGCGGCCGCGGCGGGCCAGGGGGGCGCGCGCAAGTTCAACATGAAGATGATCTGAGGGTCCCCGGGGGCGGGGCCGGGCCCTCCCCCTCCCCACCCACCCCGCCACCTTCCGGGCCGGCCGCGCGGGGCCACCTATGCATCTCCCGGAGGGGGCGGGGCGGCTCCCCCGGCAGAATTTCCCCTTTTTTTGTAGACGCCCAACCGCAGGACTGTTTTTCATCAGCATGCGTCTTTTTGCAGTTTCTCAAGCGTTTTCTAAAGGTTTCAACCCGTCTTCCTGTCCCTGCTATGGTGGCTGAGCTCGGGGAGGGGGTGCGGGCTGCAAGGTTGGGGGATGGGCTGCCGTCGGCCAACCCGGGACGGCTGGAGGTGGGGGCTCAGAGACCCAGGGTTCTCAGGCCCGCAGTTCACACCCAGGAGGCACACGGCTGCTGCCCCCAAGCCCTGAGCCCAAAGATCACACGGGGGGAGACGGTGGACACCCAGCCCCGAGGGGAGGGTGCACAGAAGGTCTGCGTTGTTCACACCTGGGCATCCTGCACCTCACACGGGAAGACATAGTGACAGCCGGAACACAGTCACACAGGTGAAACACACCTCACACCCAGCTGACAATAAAACCAGGCCCTGGGCACCAGAGCTGACCACAGGGGCAAGCAGGGCTCTCATAACACAGCTCACACTTGGGACACAGCTCACATCTGGGACTTGCTCAGCTCACACCCAGAACACACACAGCTCACACCTGGGACATGTTCAGCTCACACCCAGAACACGCTCAGCTCACCCCTGGGACACACTCAGCTCACACCTAGGACACACTCATCTCACACCCAGACACAGCCCACACCTGGGACACAGCCCACACCTGGGACACAAAGCCCACATCTGGGACACACAGCTCACATCTGGGACACACGGCTCACATCTGGGACACACGGCTCACACCTGGAACACAGCCCACACCTGGGCCGGCTCAGCTGAGCATCTCCCAGCCGACCTCCGGGCGCAGGCTCAAGTCTTGCTGAGGACCCAGCACACGCGGTGGTTCTGGTCAGGGGTACCCACACCCCGCCCTCTGTCCTCCCCACAGCCCAGCAGGGGTGTCCACAGGGAGGAGCCATCACTGGGTCCCTCCACCTCCCTTCGCTGCCACTTGCTTCCCGGAACAGCAGGCACAAGGGGGCCACCCCGGCCCCAGCCCAGGAGCATGGCTTCTAGGGTGCTGCGTGTCCCTCTAAATGGGTCTACTGGAGGGACCTTCGCCCCTAGGTACACACTGACCCCTGAGCCGGCCTCAGACAGGCCCTGAGCGTGGCGCCATCATGCCCGGCCCTGCTGACCCAGGACTCAGGTGGGGAACGAGACCAAGGAGCACAGGGGGTTCTTGGGGGGCCCCTGCTATGTGCATTGCAGAGGCAGTGAGAGAACAAGGCTGCAGCAAGGGCCTCTGTGCAGCGAGGCCTGGAACCCGGTTCCCAGGAGAGGGTGACGGAGGAACCGTGGTCTCTGCACTTGCAGGGGCAGGGCAGATCTAGGACCAAAGCAGGGGTCACAGGCCAACTGCAGCTGAGGTCAGGGAAGAGCTTCCCCCAGTCCACTGCTCTGTCGCTCTGCAGGTGATGAGCTCCCTGTCACAGGGGGTAAGCAAGCAGGAGCTGAGGTTTTGCAGAAGGATTCAGACACCAGACAGCGACCATAGGGACCGTCTGTGACCTGCCTCCCCACACCTACTTCTTGCCCCTCCCTTCCACATCCGACAGAGGACAGTTAGGACACTGCTGGGGGCAGCTACAGGAACCATTATTGGGCCAAAACCTCAGCCAGAAAGGGCTTGGTCACTGACCAAGAGGTTAGGACAGACCCTCCAGGACTTGGCAGGAAGGGCTCAAAGGCATCTCTGCTCCTGCCCAGCTGTGTCATGTCAGCTAGCGACTGAGGACCACCCGGACCGTCAGTGTCATCTGGAAGATGGGTCTGAGGGTCAAACCCATTATCCCGTGTTCAGAGGCCAGGCCTGCAGACGGGCTTGATGGCTAGGCTTGGATCCTGGATCCCTCCAGTCTGCTCTGAGATCAGCCAGAGAGAAACAAAGAGAGAGACGGCTCAGCCCTGGAAACTTTAAGCAGAGGTTTCAGACGGAGCTGGAAGGAGACACCAGCCCGATCTCCCTAAGCTGTGGCCGGGAGGGACCCAGGCCTGCCCCACGATGTGCAGAGGCCCCAGCGAGGCTCGATGTGAGTGAGGGGTGAAGTTCCTGCAACCCCAACTGCCACCCCTGAATTGGGCAGAACCAATTTTTTTTTTTTTTGAGACAGAGTCTTACTCTGTTGCCCAGGCTGGAGTGCAGTGGCACGATCTCGGCTCACTGCAGCCTCCGCCTCCCAAGTTCAAGTGATTCTCCTGCCTCAGCCTCCCGAGTAGCTGGGATTACAGGTGCCTGCCACCACACCGGCTGTTTTTGTATTTTTAGTAGAGACGGGGTTTCACCATGTTGGCCAGGCTGGTCTCAATCTCTTGACCTCATGATCTGCCCACCTCGGCCTCCCAGAGTGCTGGGATTACAGGCGTGAGCCACCGCGCCTGGCCCCGACTATTTTTTTCTTAGCACTTGCCTGACTGGTTACCATGACAACCCCAAGGGCCCCCCAAAATTGACATCCAAGTGCCTTTAGCCTGTCAAAGACAGGAAGGGGCGCGTTCTCGGCCGTGTTAGGGTTCACAGAGCGTCCATATATTAGGATTTCTCAGCCCCCTGAGTCCCCTACCCTATCCCACATGAACCAAGGCCCCTCAGCCCCCCACCCCTCATCCTGCTGTATTTGGTCTAAGTCCAATAAAAATGGAACCGATTTAATAACCTCAGATTTTGTTCTTAAGCCCATGGGAACACCAGGGGACAGGAGGCAGGGCTGAGGGATGAGGGGCTGCCGGGGTCCCCAGAAGGTGCTGCCGAAGCTCCAGCCCTAAAGCCATCCCTGAGAGAACTTCACACAGTGACAACGTGACAGGCCACACTTCCGCAGCGCCCATGCTGTTCCCGGCGCTGTTCCAGGCATGGTGTGCGTTCACTGCTTTCACGCTGAGGCGAGCCCCGTGAGCTCGGTCCTGTTACGAACCCATTTTACAGATGGGTCAAGCGAGGGGCAAAGGATGGAGGGAAACCGCTCTGAGGCCCCAGCTAGGGACAGGCGGGGGCTGAGAAGAGCAGGCAGAGCTGGGCTTTTGGGAAACTCCTGCCCCAAACTCAGGCCAGGGAAGAAAGAGGACACCGGTCCCCGCTGTGCCTCCTGGAACTGGCCACTTCCTCCGTCCAGCCCGTTGGGGTCCTTGCCGCTGCTGAGGGGGATCCCATGTCCTCCCTGCCTGTCTCTGAGGGCTCCGAGAAAAGGCAGGGAGTCTTTGGTTTGGAAGAGAGCCTGACAAAGTGCTTTAGCCCCATGCCAATCCTCACTGATGGAGAAACTGAGGCACAGAGAGGCGGCAGGTGGGGAAACTAAGGCACAAAGAGGCGACTGGTGGGGAAATTGAGGCAC
Organism: Cacajao melanocephalus; assembly: GCA_963573385.1. Taxonomy (NCBI): domain Eukaryota; kingdom Metazoa; phylum Chordata; class Mammalia; order Primates; family Pitheciidae; genus Cacajao; species Cacajao melanocephalus. The sequence goes on along the minus strand of CAUYLG010026278.1, from coordinate 48,041 downwards.
AGAGAGGTGGCAGGTGGGGAAACTGAGGCACAGAGAGGAGGCAGGTGGGGAAACTGAGGCACAAACAGGCGGCAGGTGAGGAAACTGACGCTCAAAGAGGCAGAAGGTGAGGAAACTGAGGCACGGAGCGGTGGCAGGTGGGGAAATGAAGGCACAGAATGGTGATCCACAGTGGGTGTGAGGGTTCAAACCCAGCCTGCCTGAGAAGGCACAGGGAGAAGCTTGTGCTTTTTAGGAAGGAGATGCACAGAGCTGGGACACAGTAGCTCCGGCCAAGGGCAGCCTCTCACTTGCCACGCCCCAGTGTCGCTCTCCGGCCTCGGTTTCCCCATTTGAACCTGGGACTAAGGATCCTTTATTTCCCTGCCCTTCAGGGGCAGAACAGAGGCCCGTCAGGGACTGTGAGGCGGCCCTCCCTCCGTGCCTTGTTTCAAGGCGGCTGCAGGGTGGGGGCTCTAGGCTGTGGGACGCTCCCACAGACACTGATTTCCCGTTCTCTCCGGCAGCAAAGGCGGGTGAAACCTTTGCCCTGTGGGCCGCAGTCTCCATCCAGGAGAACGACCTGCTCCCTGTGCAAAGCTCTGCACACCCGACGTGAACCAGCTGCAATCTCCACGGTTTCAATGACTCCTGTCTCATTTGTGGGGTGCACTGGGTGGGGGACAGGGGAGAGCCCAGCTGAGAGGCCCTCCCTTTTCAGGGAGCCAAGACACAGCTAAAGTCACATCTGTGTCCTTGGCGACTGGAAACCCAAGCAGGGACCCCTAAACACAGGACTGGACCAAGCCATCCTCACGCCCTACGTTTGGGTGGTTTCTGACCAAGCCTGCCTTGATTTCCCCTCCCAGACGGAGCTAGGACAGCACGCGGGTTGCCTCAGCCCACACCTGCACGCTCATGGGTCTCTCACCCCATCTACTGGACATGGACACACGATTGGGGTGTCTCTCTCTCTCATGTCCCCCGACAAGCTGGCACCTTTTCCAGGCGATTCCCTGAGCCCTGCAAATTCACTTCCCTCCAATTACTCCAAGACAGAGGCACAATTCCCACATGCAAGCTTTTGCTTGTGGGGCCAGGGGAAGCTGGGGCCAGGCCTCCGGCTTCCATTGCTGTGTGGCCTGGGGCAAGTCACTGCTCCTCTCTGGGCCTCCATTTGTTTGTCTGTAATTTGGAAGATAATAGTCCTGCAATAGGCTGGGCACGGTGGCGGCTCACGTCTCTAATCCCAGCACTTTGGGAGGCTGAGTCGGGTGGATCACCTAAGGTCAGCAGTTCGAGACCAGCCTTCCCAACGTGGCGAAACCTCATCTCTACTAAAAATACAAAAATGGGGCCGGGAGTGGTGGCTCACGCCTGTAATCGAAGCACTTTGGAGGCCAAGGCAGGCGGATCACCTGAGGTCGGGAGTTCAAGACCAGCCTGACCAACATGGTGAAACCCCATCTTAAAAAATAGAAATACAAAAATTTGCCTGGTGTGGTGGTGGCTACCTGTAATCCCAGCTACTTGGGAGGCTGAGGCAGGAGAATTGCTTGAACCCAGGATGCAGAGATTGCAGTGAGCTGAGATCGCACCACTACACTCCAGCTTGGGTGACAAGAGTGAAACTACCTCAAATAATAATAACCCTGCGACAGTCCTGTGTTACGCAGGATAAAAGCTGCATAAGTAGCTGGGCACGGTGGCTCACGCCTATAATCCAGCTCTATGGGAGGCAAGGCCGGGGGATCACGAGGTCAGGAGATAGAGACTATCTTGGCCAATACGGGAAACCCCGTCTCTACTAAAAATATAAAAAATAGCTGGGCGTGGTGGCGCATACCTGTAATCCCAGCTACTCAGGAGGCTGAGGCCGTGAACCCAGGAGGCAGAGGTTGTGGTGAGCAGACACTGCACAATTGCACTCCAGCCTGGGCAACAGAGCGACACTCATTCTCAAAAAAAAAAAAAAAAAAAATTAGCCAGGCATAGTGGTGGGAGCCTGTGGTCCCAGCTACTTGGGAGGCTGAGGCAGGAGAATCGCTTCAACCCGGGAGGTGGAGGTTGCAGTGAACGAGATCGTGCCACTGCGCTCCAGCCTGGGAACAGAGCAAGACACAGTCTCAAAAACTCCCCCCCCTCACACACACACACATGCGTTTCCTACAATTGCAGTTACACATGGCCACAAACCTAGGGGTTTAAAACAACTTAAAGTGATGATCTGACAGCTGCGGAGCCCCGGAGTCTAAAATCAGTCAGCAGGACTGCTTCCCGCGCGGGCTCCAGGGGAGAATCCACCGTCTGCCTTTTCTGGTTCCAGAGCTGCCCGCATCCCTGGGCTCGTGGCTGCATCACTCTGACCTCTGCTTCGGTTGTCTTATCTCCTCTAACCCTGAACCTCCTCCCTTCCTCTTATAAGGACCCCTGTGTGGACATTGGGCCCCCCAAAAATGGGGACCTCCCTATCTGAAGGGCAGCTGAGGAAAACCCCAATTCCATCTGCAACCTTGATCCCCTTGGACAGACAGTCACCTCATCACAGATTCCAGGGATCAGGACACAGGAGCCTTTAGGGGATGTTACTCTGCTTACTAATAAACAGAGGGCCGGGCGTAGTGGCTCCTGCCTGTAACCCTAGCACTTTGGGAGGCCGAGGCAGGGGATCACTTGAGGTCAGGAGTTCAAGACCAGCCTGGCAAACATGGTGAAACCCCGTCTCTACTAAAAGTACAAAAAAAAAAAATTAGCCCGGCATAGAGGTGGGCACCTGTAATCCCAGCCACTCTGGAGGCTGAGGCAGGAGAATCGCTTGAATCCAGGAGGCAGAGGTTGCAGTGAGCCGAGATCACACCACTGCACAAAACACAGGCATTTTTCTCAAAAAGGCCAATGTCATGTGAAATCCATCCGCATGTGGCATCCCTGCCCCGTGCTGGGGGATGCCGGGGACCCAGAGAGAATGTGGCCCCAGCCCCCGTGGCTCAATAAGTGCTTCTGTAATGAAAGGGTGGGACCGCTGTACGGTTTGGAGGGGCCCCATCTAGGGGCCACACCACACTACAAACAGGCTTTTTTTTTTTTTTGGAGACAGAGTCTCATTCTGTTACCCAGGGTGGAGTGCAATGGTGCAATCTCAGCTCACCGCAGCCTCTGCCTCCTGGGTCCAAGCCATTCTCCTGCCTCAGCCTACAGAGTATCTGGAACTATAGGCACCCACCTTCATGCCTGGCTAACATATATTTATATGTATATATTTATTTATTTTGTATTTTTAGTAGAGATGGGGTTTCTCCATGTTGTGCAGGCTGGTCTTGTACTCCTGACCTCAGGTGATCTGCCCGCCTTGGCCTCCCAAGGTGCTAGGATTACAGGCGTGAGCCACTGTGCTCGGCCGGACCCCCTACTCTCTCTGGGCCCATTTCCCCTAAGGGAAACGGGATGGGGGAACCCCACATGAAATGCACTCAGTCCATGCAGCAAGACCATCCTTGGGATGGGGTGGGGTGGCTCACCCCTGTGATCCTAGCACTTTGGGAGGCCGAGGCCGGAGGATCGCCCCAGGGGTTCGTTCCAGGCTGCAGTGAACTGTGATTGCACCACTGCGCTCCAGCCTGGGCAACAGTGGGACACCCTGTCTCCAAAAAAAAAAAACAAAAAAGACAGTTTTGACAGGCAGGCGCTTCAGCTGGAATTTCTCCCCGAGGCTGATTTTGCTTTTGGGTTTTTTCCATTCTTGATTTTCCCATTTATGGTGATTATATCTAAAATGTCTTTTTCTAAATAAATGCCTCGAGGCAGTGAGGAAGGGGGAAGGGGGAAAGGGAGACGATTAAATTTTTTTAAAGAAAAATCCACCCGCGGTGGCTGTTACCAGGATGGACGTGGGAGACGCTTTTCTTTCTCTGCCGGAGCAGGGAGAGGGTGGAGGTTTGCCCACAGTCACACGGCGGGGCGCGGCGGAGCCGAGAGGGTCCTCACCCACACTCCACATTCGGGGGCCCTGGGATGGGGCGGGGGGCTGCTGGGGCTTCTCAGATGCTGCTGCTGGAGGGGAAGCCACAGACCTCTCTTGCACTTTTCCGGGGACAGCTGTCACCGTGTTCTGTGCCCTCCCCTTCAGTGGGCAAGCTCTGCCCCCCATCTCACAGGGCTCCCCACTGCCTCCCACCCCAGCCTGGCCTCTGAGGCTTCGGCCTGCCTTCCACCTGCGCCCACCTGGCTGTCAGCCCTGGCGCTACTGACTTTCAGATGCCACCTCCTGGTCTTCATCGGGGCTGTTCCCTCTGCCCGGATGCTGTTCCTGGTTACATCGCGTCCTCTGCGGGCGGGCAGGCGGGGGAGGGGCGGCCCCAGCGGGTGGGGAAGTGTTGCCGAAAGGCCCCCCACCCCTTCCCGGGCTGCGGTCTGACAGTTGGCCGGACCTTTTCCTGTCGGCTGCCGGTGCTAGGTCAGACCCCTCCTGCGAGGCGGGGGACTGTGGCCCTTGGGAGTTTGTCCCCAAGGACCCCTCCTCCCCGGAGGTCACGCCAGTCTTGAAGGTAGGGGGCTCCTGGAGCGGGGAGATGGGCAGAGGCAGCCACTTTTCGAGGTTAGGGGTCTGGGCGGGGGTGGGCTGGGACCTGGTTGCCGGCAGCCACTGCACAGCTGAGCTCTCAGGGACAAGGCCTGAGGGTGGATGCCTGGATCCCTGGACACTGTCTGCCCCACACCTGACCCCCAAAGCCCTGTCCTCGGGCTGAACATCTGTCCCCATCCCAAACGTGCCGGGGGCGGGGGGTCCTTCCCACCGCCCTGGAAGATTCACTGGTGACGGACCTGCCTCCTGATTTGAGGAAGTGGACCCAGAGAGGGCAAGAAACCCACTCAGGATGACACAGCAGGGTCACGACCGGACAAGGGAGCGGAGTATGGGTGCCCCTGTTCTCACCAAGGGCCCTGGAGCAGGGAGCCTCGGGGTCTCCCATGCCCCTGCACTCACACACCCCTCACACTCACGCACCCCTTCCCACATCACCCTGCACATCACCCCACACACGCCCCCGTCTGACCTTCCCCCAGCAGCATGAGCAACCCGGAGCCACCCACAGAGCCCCCGGAGCCTGAAGACCCCACCGGGTCGACTCAGCCAACGTACAGCAACCTGGGTGAGCAGCCCCCGCCGGGAGCCCTGGGCTGGGGGGAGGGCAGGGAGCGGCTGGGGCGGGTGTGTCAGGCTGGTAAAATGAGCGACCTCAGAGGAAGGCCCGGAGGGGGCGAGGGATGAAAAAGAACGTGTGGGTTGGTGGGAGGGGCGCAGTGGCTCACGCCTGTAATGCCAGCACTTTGAGAGGCCAAGACAGGCGGATGGCTTAAGCCCAGGAGTTCAAGACCAGCCTGGGCAACATAGCGAGACTCCATCTCTACAAAAAATACAAAAAAAAAAATTAGATGGACATGGTGTCAGGCACCTGTAGTCCCAGCTACTCAGGAGGCTGAGGCAGGAGGATCCCTCAAGACTGGGAGGTCAAGGCTGCACTGAGCCATGAAATAAGAAAAAAGTATATACCATTAAAAAGAGATTGAGGCCGCCGGGCGTAGTGGCTCACGCCTGTCATCCCAGTATTTTGGGAGGCCAAGGCGGGCAGATTGCAAGGCCAAAATATGGAGACCATCTTGGCCAACATGGTGAAACCCCATCTCTACTAAAAATACAAAAAGTAGCCAGGTGTGTTGGGGCACACTGTAGTCCCAGCTACTCAGGAGGCTGAGGCAGGAGAATCGCTTGAACCCGGGAGGCGGAGGTTGCACCAAGTCCAGATTGTGCCATTGCACTCCAGCCTGGCGACACAGCGAGACTCCGTCTCAAAAGAGAAAGAGAGACAGAGAGAGAGAGCGGCTGGACATGGGAACTCATGCTTGTAATCCCACCCTGTATCCTAGCACTTTGGGAGGCCAAGGAGGGAGGATCACTTGAGACCAGGAGTTGGAGACCAGCCTGGGCAACATGGCAAAACCTATCTCTACTAAAAATACAAAATTTATCTGGACGTGGTGGTGCACGCCTGTAATCCCAGCTACTCGGGAGGCTGAGGGAGGAGAATCACTTGAACCCTGGAGGCCAAGGTTGCAGTGAGCCGAGATCGCGCCATTGCACTCCAGCCTGGGTGACAGAACGAGACTCCCTCTCAAAAAAAAAAAAAAAAGAAAGAAAAAGAATTTAAAAAGCGAGAGAGACACCTGCCCAAAGCCTCGGAGGTCAATAGCAGTCATTGACTGCTGGGTGGCACCACTCTCTGAAATTGATCCATCCTCCTATGAGCCTCAGTTTCCCCTTCTGTGACCTGGGGGTGGGATCCTCTCCTACAGGGCACAGAGCGGTTATTATTGTATTTTTTCTTTTCTTTTTTTTTTTTGAGACAGAGTCTCGCTCTGTCACCCAGGCTGGAGGGCAGTGGCTCCATCCTACCTCATTGCAGCCTCCACTTCCTGGGCTCAAGCAATCTTCCCACCTCTGCCTCCTGAGTACCTGGGGCAGCAGATATGCACCAGTGTGCCCAGCAATTTTTTTTTTTTTTTAAATAGAGAGAGGTTTGCACCATGTTGGCCAGGATGGTCTCAATCTCCTGACCTCAGGTGATCCACCTGCCTCGGCCTCCCAAAGTGCTGGGATTGACAGGCATGAGCCACGATGCCCGGCCCCGGCAATCTTTTTTTGTTTTTTTTTTTTTAAAGATGGGGTGTCACCATGATGGCCAGGCTGGTCTTGAACTCCTGACCTCAGGTGATCCACCCACCTCAGCCTCCCAAAGTGCTAAGATTACAGGCATGAGCCACTGCGCCAGACCAATTTTTTAAAATTATTTATTTATTTATTTTTCTTTAACAAAATATTTTTTTAATCTCATCTTGAATTGTAGCGAATTTTTTTTGTTTTTTGTTTTTTGGTTTTTTTTGTAGAAAATTTTTTAAAAAATGTTTTCAGAGACAGGGTCTCGCTGTGTTGCCCAGACTGGTCTCGAACCCCAAGCGAGACTGATCCTCCTGCCTCGGCGTCCACCTTCCTAAGTGCTGGGGTTACAAGCATGAGTCACCGATGCCCAGCCTTATTACTTCCATGTTAGGGTTGGGGAAACCGAGGCTCAGAGGCGGAGTCACATGTCCCATTCCCACTCCGCCTGTCCTCAACCCTCCCCACTGTCTCCCCCTGCAGGTGAGGTCCGTGCCCACCTGCTGCCCTCCAAGGCCTGCCGCCCCCGGACCCCTGGGTCCCCCTCCACCGACCCACAGCCCCTGCCCCCACCCCTGCCCCAGAAGATCCTAACCCGGACGCAGTCACTGCCCACCCGCAGGGACCTCCACCCCAGCACCATCCAAGTAAAGCCGCCCCGGAGGCCCCTTCTGGGGTCCCACAGTGTGGACAAGAGCCAGGCCGAGGCGGGACCAGCCGGTCTCCCTGCAGAGCTGACCTTCGGTCTAGCCGACGCCCCGCTGCGCCTCTCCCTCCGCGATCTGCACAGCCCGGAGGCTGTGCTCGCTGCACTGGCTGCCCAGCAGCTGGAGGGCCTCCATGCCATCTACGCCCAGCTCCGCGCCCGGCTCACGGGGGGCCACCCCGGGCCCTGCCGCCCAGGCCACAGCTTCCGCCTCCTGGACAGCTCGCCCTGCACGGAGAGCGGGGAGGCCCTGTACTACCGCGTGGTGCGCGTGCAGGAGGAGGCCTGGCACATCCTGGTGGCCAAGGTGAGCCCCTCTCCCCATCTTCTCTGAGGCATCCCCTTCCCATCTTAGCATAACCCAAGGCTTATTTCGCCCAGCCTTGTGTTAGCTCCACTGCACGGACTCACACTCCTCTGAAGAAATACTGGAAGCCTGGCGCGGGGGCTCACGCCTGTCATCCCAGCACTTTGGGAGGCGGAGGCGGGTGGGTCACTTGAGGTCAGGAGTTCGAGACCATCCTGGCCAACATGGTGAAACCCCAGCTCTATTAAAAATACAAAAAATAGCCAGGGGTGGTGGCGGGCACCTGTAATCCCAGCTACTTGGGAGGCTGAGGCAGGAGAATCACTTGAACCCGGGAGGCGGAGGTTGCAGTGAGCCAAGATTGGGCCACTGCACCCCAACCTGGCGAAAGAGCGAGACTCTCTCTCAAAACAAAACAAAACAAAAAGGCGAGGCACGGTGGCTCATGCCTGTAATCCCAGCACTTTGGGAGGCCGAGGCAGGTGGATCACCAGGTCAGAGGCGGGTGGATCACCAGGTCAGGAGTTCGAGACCAGCCCGGCCAACATGGTGAAACCCCAGCTCTACTAAAAATACAAAAAATAGCCAGGGGTGGTGGCAGGCGCCTGTAATCCCAGCTACTTGGGAGGCTGAGGCAGAAGAATCACTTGAACCCGGGAGGCGGAGGTTGCAGTGAGCCCAGCCTGGGCAACAGAGTGAGACTCTGTCTTAGGGGGAAAAAAAAAAGGAATACTGGAGACTGGGCAATGGGTAATTTATACAGAAAAGCGCCTTAATCGGCTCCTGGTTCTGGTGGCTTCTGCTTCTGGGGAGGCCTCAGGAAGCTTCCCGTCATAGTGGACGGCGAAGGGGCAGCAGACACGCCACCCAGTGGGAGCGGGAGGAAGAGCAGGGGGAGGGCCACACACGGGGACACAGCCAGGCCACAAGAGAACTCACTCTGTATCCCAACCACAGTGCGGAGGGGACGGTGCTGAGCCACGCATCATAAACCACCCTCAAGAGACAGTCCCCTCCCACCAGGCCAGGCCCCACCTCCAACACGGGAGTTACAATTGCCATGAGAGTTGCTGGAGACACATCCAAACCATATTAGACTTCATTGTTTATTTATTTATTTAGAGAGATGGCGTTTCACCATGTTGGCCAGGCTGTTCTGGAACTCCTGACCTCAGGTGATCCGCCCACCTCGGCCTCCCAAAGTGCTGGGATGACAGGCGTGAGCCACCGTGCTGGGCCAGACTTCATTGTCTATTTTGCAACTAACACGTGAATCAACACAGTCAACCCAGGAAAGCACGTTTCTAAAGTGTGGGGCCATGGGTATTTCCTGCGCGCCGTTGTGAAAGCCCCTCCCACACCTCTCAGGGGCCCAGGATCTGCTTTTGTTTGGGTTTTTGTTGTTTTTTTTTTTTTTTGAGACGCAGTTTCACTCTTGTTGCGCAGGCTGGAGTGCAGTGGCGTGATCTTGGCTCACCACCACCTCCGCCTCCCAGGCTCAAGTAATTCTCCTGCCTCAGCCTCCCGAGTAGCTGGGGTCACAGGCATGCACCACCACGCCCGGCTAATTTTGTATTTTTAGTAGAGACGGGGTTTCTCCATGTTGGTCAGGCTGGTCTCGAACTCCCGGCCTCAGGTAATCTGCCCGCCTCGAGCTCCCAAAGTGCTGAGATTACAGATGTGAGCCCCTGTACCTGGCCTTTTATTATTATTATTATTGAGAATCTCTTTCTGTCATCACCCAGGCTGGAGTGCAGTGGCATGATCTCGGCTCACTGCAACCTCTGCCTCCTGGGTTCAAGAGATTCTCGTGCGTCAGCCTCCTGCGTAGCTGGGATTACATGTGCCCACCACCACGCCCGGCTAGTTTTGTATTTTTTACTTTTACTTTTTTATTTTTTAGAGACTGTGTTTCACCATGTTGGCCAGGCTGGTCTGGAACTCCTGACCTCAGGTGATCCACTCACCTCGGCCTCCCAAAGTGCTGGGATTACCGTTGTGAGCCACCGCGCCGGGCCCAGGAATCTGCTTTGGAACTCACTGCCCAGGGACATTCTGCCACCATCTTCCTCCCTGGTTTAGTTTTCCTGAAAGTCCTTACTGGTGACTAACTTCCAAATTAACATGGACCCCCTGCTTCTGGAGGGATGCAGGCAGCCCCTCCCCAGCCGCAGTGGGGGCAGTTTGGGGGTGCGGGGGGAGGCTTCAGGTCGGGTGGCAAGGGGGCAGTTGGTGCTGGGAGGGTCAGCAATCCAGGTCCTGACACCCCCTCTGCTTTGCAGGTGCCCAAGCCCGGGGCGGACGTGCCCCACCCGTGGGGCCTGGAGCTGCAGGCGTCCCTGTCCCCGCACTTCAATCTGCAGGGGCTGTGTGGCCTGGTGCCGGAAGGCACGCTGCCCGGGGCGCCCTGGAGGGGCGCGGTGGCGCTGGCGGCGGAGGTGCCGGAGCGCACGGTGGCGCAGTGGCTGGCGGAGGCCTGCACGCAGCCGCCGGAGGAGTTCGCGTGGGCCGTGGCCCTGCAGCTGCTGCAGCTGAGCGCCGCCCTGGAGTTCCTGGAGGCCCGGGGCGCCGCCCTGGTCGAGCTGCGGCCGGAGAACTTGCTGCTGGCGGCCCCGCGGGGCTGTGCGGCGACGGGGCCCCAGCGCCTGCTCCTCGCTGACTTTGGCCGCGTCTGCCGGCAGCCCCCCGGCCCCCCGGGCCCCCACGCGCCGCAGCTGGGCCGCCTCCTCCGCGCGCTGCTCGGCCTCGCTGCGCCCTCGACCTTGGCCGCGGGCCTGGAGCGCCTGGCAGCGCAGCTGACCCGCTGGCGGCCCTCGGCGTCCCGCACGCGGGGCGCGCTGCAGGCGCTGCTCTGGGGGCCGGGGCCTGAGCTGCGCGGCCGGGGAGCACAGCCGGGGCCCTGGCTCCGGGCGCTCGGGCCGTGGCTGCGGGTGCGCCGCGCGCTGCTGGTCCTGCGCCTGGCAGAGCGGGCGGCAGCCGGGGAAGCGCCCGGCCTCGAGGACTGGCTGTGCTGCGAGTACCTGGCCGAGGCCACGGAGTCCTCGATGGGCCAGGCCCTGGCGCTGCTGTGGGACTGACCCCAACCCTCAGCGAACACACCGGGCCCAGGCCTGCCCAGGAGGCAGGGCTGGGGCCCAGGTCAGCGTCTCCGTGATAGCCGGGACAACCCCTTCCTGCGGAGTCCAGGGCGAAACAGAGAGAGCAGTGCCCGCGCTCCAGAGCCTCCCGCCTGCGCTGGGGATGCGGGTCAAGGGCTTCCCAGGGGTGCAGCTGCCCGTCCAGGGCTGGGGGCTGATGGCCAGCGCCTCCTGTGTGGGCAGCACCTCCCTGAAGCCAGGCCCCCACACCTCTTCCAGGAGCGGACATCCCGCTGATCACTGTCGCTCTGAATGTGTTCTGCCTTCCCCAGCAGCCAGGGCGCTCTTCCCGCGGCAGGGTCTGTCACTGTCTCCATGAGAGGCCAAGACCAGGACCAGAGGCATCCCCGGCCCTGGAGCACCCCCCTGTGCTGAAGATGACCCGTGATTCTGGGGGTGTGGTGGGGAATTGCTGGATGGTGTCAGGGGAAGGGAAGGCTCCCTGGGACCTTAGACACCCAGCCCATCTCAGAGGGGTCTGGACTCACTGCCCCTGTAAGTCCCCGCGGTTCTGTGCCTCCTCCCCATAATCCCTCTGCGTCCACCCTGCCTCCCTCCTTGTTCCTTCGTGACCACTAACTTCTTTCCCGCCCCCAAGCATTTGTAGAGGCTGTTTCCTCTGCCACACCGTTCCAGTTCCACTTTCTCTAAACAAATAAAGGTCCCCCCACTGGGTACCCGCTAGCTCCTTACCCTGCGTTCTCTGCCCACTCCCAGCAGGCAGCACCACCAAGGAGCATTTATTCCTCTCTCTCCTTATGTTACTGTCCCCAAGGCTGTGAGCTCCCTGAAGGCAAAGGCCAGGCCTGGCACACAGTAGGTGCTCACTTAATACCGCTGGATGATGGTATAAACAGGTACAGAGGAGACTCACCAGTGGGGAATAGGAGTCTTCCTTTAGGCCTCCGCCACTTTCCACTGCCTTGCCTGTGGCCTCCTCCCTGGAGCCTCAGGGTTGCCCCTCCATTCCATTCCCCATGGCCGTCCTTTGAGGTCCCTCTCCAGCTCAAACACTTCCCATAGCTCCTCAGTGCCCTGGAATACACACAGGGCTCTTCCAAAGTCTCCAACCCGATATTGTTGATCCTTGGAGGTACTTTCTGCTGCCCGCCCCTACTTTGCCCACTTTGCCCAAGTTTTTTTTTTTTAAGATCCGCCCACCTCAGCCTTCCAAAGTGCTGGGATTACAGGCGTGAGCCACCGCGCCCGGCGCCCAAGTTTTTGTTGTTTTTTGAGACGGAGTTTCGCTCGTTACCGAGGCTGGAGTGCAGTGGCGTGATCTCGGCTCACCGCAACCTCCACCTCCTGGGTTCAAGGAATTCTCCTGCCTCAGCCTCCCAAGTAGCTGGGACTACAGGCGTGTACCACCATGCCCAGCTAATTTTTCTATTTTTAATAGAGACGGGGTTTCACCCAAGTTGTTTTTTACACTGAAAACAGCCCCCTCTACTATGCTTCACTCGTATTCAGCCTGCAACGCCTCAACTCCAATGCCCCTTCCCTGCATTTGCGCTGCCCTAACGAGCTGGGAGTGTCTGTGCCCAGGGCTGTCCCCCCAGCCGACCCCACCATCGCTCAGACAGCTGAATATCCCCCCCGAACACCGAGTGTACCCCAATCTCTCTTCGAGCTCCTTTCCTCCTCTCTCCAGCCGCCCGGCCACGCATGGCCCTTTCAGGGTGGTGCTTCCGGCTGCGGCCGGCAGGTGGCGCTGCGGCCGCGCAGTCGGCGCGGGAGGCGGACCCGGAAGCGCTCCCTGCAGGCCACACCCCCGCCGGAAGTGCCCCTGCCCTGAACGGCACTGCAGCCCCCTAGGGGCGGCCATTGACACAGCACCCCAAAAGGGCTGGGGACACCCGACCCATGCGCAGGCCCACGCTGGGGCGGGAGGGCACGCGACGCAGGAAGGGGCCCCAAATGAGCAGTAAGAGCTGACGCACAGCTGACAGCCCGGGCCTCCCAGCCCTGGGCGTCTCCGTGGGAAAGGTCCTCCAGCTGCCCAAGAGATAAGTCCCCTGCGACCCCTCCAGCCAGGGCCCTCTGTGGGCCCAGGCACTCCTCCCCACAGTCGCTGGCATTAACACCACGGAGCCACGTGCATGGGGTGTAATCACTTTATTGGCTTTTGGAGAGAATAGAAGGGAGATGAATACCTATCTTTCCAAGTTAAAAGACCTAAGACTGTTTCCAAAAGACTCCAAATAAGAAACTTCTCCTCCAAGTACAAGGATAATCTGAATCATCTTAAACCAGCAATAAAAAAGTAAAATATAAATTTTTATTTAGAATTAAAGCAAATACTTCAGTATCACAAACACAATATTCAACTTCAAGGAATATACCGCTAATTTGGAGTGAGCATTTATTTGCACAATTATAACATGCGGACAAACCCAGGCGTGATGAGCGAGTCTACGGTTCCCACCCACCCAGCTGATGGGGGCGACCCCAGGGGCTTGATGTGCAGCCCCGCCGCGGCTGCTACTCCTCCTCGCCGGAAGACTCTCTCTCGAACGTGTAGGCCATGAAGCAAGCGTCGGGTCTCTTGGGGACAAGGGGATGCCCCGGTCTCACAATCTCAAAGCCCAAAAAGCTGAAGGTCCGGAGCAAGGCGGCTGCAGGGAAGAGGCTGTCAGAGCCCCCAGCGCCCAGAAGCCCCTGCTGGGATGCCCGAGGGTGTGGGGGAACAGAGACCACGCCTGTAGGTGGAGAATGAAGGGGTGGGACGGGCACCCCCACACAATCCACTGCAGGAGATGCGGTCACCTACCTCTGTCTTCACGGTTCTTGTGGAAGCAAATGAAGACATGGTCGGCTCGCAGCTGCTCCTCAGCAAACTCCAGGAGAACTGCGAAGCTGCAGTGCGGGTCAGCACCTTGAGAGCCAGACTGACCCACCTGCCCACCTCCCTCCTGGGCTGTACAGCTACCTACAGGGTCGCTCTACTCTGGGGTCCCCCCTGGGTCCAGATCGTCTTATAGATGGGGCTGTCCTGAGACGGCAAGGTACTGACCAGCACCCCTGCCCCGACCCACGTGCAGCCCCCATGTCAGAAAAGCTCTCAGACACTGCCTGGCGTCCCCTGGAGAGCGGAATCCCAAGGTGAGAACTTGGAGTGCATTTTTTTTTTTTTTGACACGGAGTCTTACTCCATCGCCCAAGCTGGAGTGCAGAGGGAAGATCTTGGCTCACTGCAACCTTCACCTCCGGGGTTCAAGCGACTCTCCTACTTCAGCCTCCAGAGCAGCTGGACTACAGGCGTGCGCCACCACGCCCAGATCAACTTTGTATTTTTAGTAGAGCCGGACGGGATTTCACCGTGCCGCCAGGATGCTCTAGACCTCTCGGCCTCCTCATCTGCCCGCCTCAGCCTCCCAAAGTACTAGGACTACAGGTGTGAGCCACTGCGGCCACTCTGGAGTGACTTTACAAAAAGGGACCCTGACCCCACCCACAAAGCAATGGCAGCCGCCGTACTTGTGCCCTCTCTCATCTGTCGGTGACCCCCTTGGGCAGCGCCCCCCACCTGCTCCCTGCACACCTGGGTGAAGCACTCCCCACCTGTCCTCGCCCTCCTCAGGAAGCGCCCCGACCTGTCCTCGCCTCTCACCTGTCCTTGCTCCCCTCGGGCAGCGCGCCGCCCGGGATCTCGATGTAGAGGCTGCCGCCACTCAGCACTGCTCGCCAGTTAATGTGTTTGGCATCTGTGAGCCTGGACTGGACGTTGAGAATCCTCGTCTTGTCGTTGGACGTTAGTTCCTCTGTTACATTCAGCCGATCATCCTGCCCAGGGGACGGTGCAGCCCAATTCAGAACCCCCCAATTCAGAACCCCCACTCGCCCTACGAGGCTGCGAGACCCCGGCTACCCACCCGGCAGCGCTAAGGCTGCGGCTTAGGCCATTATTCAGCTCAGGCAAGGCCTGCGCTTCAGGAGTCTGTACACCAGCTCTGACGAAACTCCGGGTTCCCAGAATTAAACTAAATCACAGGTACAGGGCAGAAAGGTGCACACGACGCGCCTGCGGCCCCAGAGCAGCCCCAGCGCACCCACTCCACCGTGGCAGGCCCGGCCCCGTACTCACAGAGTAGAATAAGTTAGCTGAAAGATTGTGATCCCTCTGACTATTCCCTCGCCCACCTGGGATCTTCAGGGGTGGGTGAGGGGCATCAGGAGCACCACCGAGGCCCCGGACCCGGGTTACTACAGCAGAGAAGAGACAGCCTGGAACTGCAAAAGACGCGAGTCAGGACACGGCGCCGGCTCCATGCAGACACCCCTCCAGGGCGCAGGCGGCCTTCAGTCCCAGTCAGCGCCGGCAGGAGGACCCCGCCCCGCCCCACATCCCCAAGGCTTCCCGAGGGCACCTCCAACGCCTGCCCCGAGAACCAGGGGCAGCGGTCACTGAGCCTCGACTCCTCGGACAGCATCGCCCAGGCCTGCCCGACCCTCACTGGGCTAGGGTCTCTTCCCCTCACCCCGCCCCCGCGCCGGCCAGCGCTTCCCCTTTCCAGCCCAGCCACCGGTTCCCCTTTCTACCCTGCACTACGGCCAGAATCTGGAACCCTCACTTGTGCCGGGGAGGGGGGAAGTGGGGGCCTGGCCTGACCTCGCGGAGGACGCGCCCCGCTCCGGCTCCC
This sequence comes from Cacajao melanocephalus, assembly GCA_963573385.1. Taxonomy (NCBI): domain Eukaryota; kingdom Metazoa; phylum Chordata; class Mammalia; order Primates; family Pitheciidae; genus Cacajao; species Cacajao melanocephalus. The sequence goes on along the minus strand of CAUYLG010026278.1, from coordinate 32,560 downwards.
GGCCGCCACCTCCACCCCCCCCCCGCTCCGGGCCCTCGCGGTTGCGTCATCTCGGCAGACGCGGCCCCGCGCCCCGGGGGAGATTTTCACAATCGCGCAGCCGGCAGCGCCAGCAGCCATTTGCTGCGCAGTGTAAACAGGCCCCAAAGTCGCCTCCATTTTGCACGGCCCCCAAACGGCGGCACCGTCAGCACCGCAGCCAAACTTCCCGATCCCCGGGGCTGAGTGACGCCCACCTAGGTGGACACCGTCGGGGAGGCTCGGCCGAGATCCCGTGGGCCCCCCAACCACCGCAGCTGGCATCCGCGCCCCGGGAAGCAGAACGCGTGGTCCTGGGAGGTGGTGGGGGTCTTCCCCAGGCGCTGCCGGGGTGTCAGGAGGCAGGACCCCCAGCTCCCCGGGGGCCCCCGCGGAGAAGCCCTGGGTGCCGCCTACGTGCGCGGCCTCGCACCCCGCATCCCGGGCCATCCAGACCCGCTCGCTCTGGGGCAAAAAACGAGGCCCACGAGGTCCGCCGCGTGCAGAGGCCACATCGGGGCGCCGGGAGCCCGCGGGAGTTTGCCCGCCGCGAAGCGCTCACAGCTCCCGCAGCGCAAGCTCCACGGCCGGGAATGAAAAGCGCAAACTCACCCGCCCCGCGAGCCCTGCATGGCCTCGGACCAGCCCCAGACAAGACCGACCCCGCCTCCAACCAGATTGCCCCCTACTCCCCCGAAATCCGATCCGCGACCCTAAGCCTCTCCCCTCCTCTCCTCCACCACAAAGTCTCATCCCGCGAACCCCGCAAAACGCACACGCCTCTCCCAGCTTCCCCATCCTGAGCCCAACCAAATCGAACCTCCGACCCATGCGTCACCCTCAAATCAGGCGCCCCGGCAGGCGCCCCGCGAACCCGAGTAATGACCGCACATCCTTTCCGAATAAGACTCCGGACCTGTGCGGCGCAAACCCGACCCCCCGAGAGCGCTGCCAGGACTGGGGGGGACCTCCAGGACCACCCCCGCCCACGGCGCGATCCTGGCCTTGACAAAGGGGCGGATCTCGCGCGCCCGGGACCTATCTGTTGACCCGAGGCCGGCCCCCGGCGGGCCTGCGCGGCCGGCGCTTCTGGAAGCTTCGGACGGGGGCGGGGCGCTCACCTCTCACTGCTGCGGCCGCCGCGGCTGTGCAAGCTGAGGAGCGGCATGGTGAGGCTGACGTGGACGGTGGCGCTGGGTTTATCCCCTTCCTTCTCTCTGGCGAAGCAGTGGCTGTTGAGGATCCGCTGCAGGGAGGATTTCACCATCCGGCCGCTGGGGTCCGAAACCAGGAAAACCTCCGCTGCGCCTCTCCGCGCCGCCGCCGCTGCTCGCCGTTCGCAAAATGGCGTCGTCGTCGCCGCCCGCCTTTATAGATGCCCCGCCCGGGCCACGCCCCCAGCGCCGCCGGGAACGCGGCCGCACAAGGGGCGGAGCGCGGGGCTGCCGGGAAAAAAAATAGTCGCGTCCGCCCCTCGCAGGGTCTGATTGGTGAATGGTGAGGGGCCAAGGGCAAGGCAGCTCTGAAGATTGGTTGTTGAGCCTTGGGACACGCCCCCTCCTGCGCGCATCACGCTGCGGGCGCCCGGGGGCGGGGCTGCCGTAGCTCGGGGTACGCGCTGCGCGCGCCCTAAGCCATCCCCGCCCCCACAACTGGGCCTTGGGGCGGGGACGGCTCTTTGGGGCCGATTTTTGGTGGTTTCCGAGTGCCAGGTTGTCCATCGTGGTCCACGTCACTCTCCCTAGGGCCCCTTCACGCAACGGGACCCCTCCCCTGGCGGCTTGGGGCGACAAAGGCCCGCGGGTATGGGGGGGTGGGTCTCACTGCGCCCATCCCCCACAGGACAAAATTATTTCCGGTAACACCTGGTAATCATCGGTGATGATTATTATTATTTTTTAATTTGGTCTTGCTGTTCTTAAAAAGCTTCCGATGTTATAAAAAAGAACTTCCAATGTGAAAGATATTATTCAAAGTTAGTAAAATATTTCGTGTACAATTTGGACTTAAGCAAAAATTTTACTCCTTGAGGATAAATTCAGATTTTCCCTGTGGAAACTAAAACTTACCCTAAGGAGAAACATTACTCCTGGCAGTTAAAATTCAGAAACACATCTCATGTATGAACTAAAATGTGGATCTCCCAAGGGAAAAACGATTTCCTTTGCGGTTAAGTTTGGTAAACTGTTTCTCCTGTGAGCTAAAATGTGAACTTATCCAACAAAAATATTTCCCCTCCTGGTTAAATCCAGAAAAAAAAAATCTCAAGTATGAACTGCAGTTTGCACGTAATAAGCAAAGACATAACTCCTGGGAGTTACATTTGGGTACACGGCTTCTGTGTAGACTAAACGAGCAAAAATATGCCACTTTGCAGTAAGGTTTAATAAAACATGTTATATTTCATGTATAAAGTACATTTCGATCTTACCAAGCAAAAATACTACTCCTGGCAGATCCTGTTTTCTCTCATGCTTTTAATTTTGTTTTGTTTTCGACCAGGCCTTGCTGTCACCCAGGCTGGAGTGCAATGAGGCGATCCCAGCTCACTGCAACCTCTGCCTCCTGGATTCAAGTCATTCTCCTGTCTCAGCCACCCGAGGAGCTGGGATTACAGGTGCCCGAGACCACACCTGGCTAATTTTTGTATTTTTAGTAGAGATGGAGTTTCACCATGTTGGCCAAGCCGGTCTCGAACTCCTGACCTCGGATGATCCACCTGCCTCGGCCTCCCAAAGTGCTGGGATTACCGCCTTGGGCCACAACGCCTGGCCCTCTTTTCAGATTTCATACTATCCTAGAAGACTGCTGTTGTATCTCTGCTATGAGCATTCGATATTCGGGTGTTGAGATAGAAATTAACTCCTGCTGTTAACATTTGGGGCCATCCTGGGCACTGCAGGATGCTGAGCAGCGTCCCTGGCCTCCACCCACTCCACACCAGTAGCACCCCCAGCCATGACAAGCAGAAATATCCCAAACATCACCAAAGTCCCTTGGAGGCAGAATCATGCCTCCTAGTTGAGAACTTCCTCTGGGAACTGAGGCAAGAGGGTGCCGGAAATGAACAGGTCAGGGTGCGATTTCCAGAACGGCCACGACCAGGGAGCCCCGTCCCTCCGCCCTGACTGCAGCAGCTCTCACTTTTTCCTCCTGTCTGCCTCTAACTCATGGCTGCCTGCCAGGGCTCTGAGGCTTCTAGAACCGTCACCCCCGCACTGGCCAGGCCATAGTGGATGAGCACTGGGATGAACAGATGCGCCCTGCTGGTCCACCCGGCTGCACCCCCAGGAACCAGGGTGGGAGGTGCTTTGCTGGGAGCTGGGGAGTCTGTGACTGGTGAGGGGCCCACAGACAGCAGGGAGAGAAAAAGGCACATCAGGGAGGGCTTCCTGGAGGTGGTGAGACTTGAACTGTCTGAAGGGGACAGGAGAGCATGTGGGATGGTAAAGGATGGAGAACCCATCCCTGGGTCTTCTCTGAAATCAACGCTGAGGGGATAGATGCTGGCAGAGGAGGCACAGAGTATGACTCTGATTTATTTATTAATTTATTTGGTTATTTATGAAACAGTCTCTCTCTGTTCCCCAGGCTGGAGTGCAGTGGCATGATCTCAGCGGCTCACTGCAGCCTCCACTTCTCAGGTTCGAGGATTTCTCCTGCCTCAGCCTCCCGAGTAGCTGGGATTACAGGCGCCCGCCACCACGCCTAGCTAATTTTTGTATTTTTAATATAGATGGGATTTCACCACGTTGGTCAGGCTGGTCTCGAACTCCAGACCTTGTGATCTGCCCGCCTCGGCCTCCCAAAGTGCTGGGATGACAAGCGTGAGCCACCGCGCCCGGCCGACTCTGATTTCAAAAATGATAAGTGGGCCCAGTGTGCACTTTGCGGGCCAGAGGCAAGAAGATCACTTCAGCTCAGGAGTTCAAGACCAGCCGGGGTTGCCCAGGCACCCTGGCTCATGCCTGTAATTCCAGCACTTTGGGAAGCCAAGGTAGATGGATCACCTGAGGTCGGAAGTTCAAGACCAGCCTGACCAACATGAAAAAACCTCATCTCTACTGAAAATACAAAATTAGCCAGGCATGGTGGTGCATGCCTGTCATCCCAGCTACTCGGGAGGCTGAGGCAGGACAATAGCTTGAACCCAGTAGCCGGAGGTTGCAGTGAGCCGAGATCTCACCATTGCACTCCAGCCTGGGCAACAAGAGTGAAACTCCGTCTCAAAAAAAAACAAAAAAACAAAAAGACCAGCCAGGGTAACATTGCCAGACCCCCATCTCTACAGCAAATTTTAAAATTAGCTGGGCATGGTGGTACACACCTCTAGTCCCAGCTCAGCTATTCCAGTGGCTGAGACAGGAGGATCAGCTGAGCGAGGGAGGTGGAGGCTGCAGTGAGCTCTGATCTCGCCACTGCGCTGAAGCCTGGGTGACAGAGGGAGACCTAGTCTCTAAAAGAATAATCAGTTAAATAAAATAAAATGTAAACAGGTAAAAATAAAGAAGGAGGTCGGGCACGGTGGCTCACACCTGTAATCCCAGCACTTTGAGAGGCCGAGGTGGGCAGATCACAAGGTCAGGAGTTTGAGACCAGCCTGACCAACGTGGTGAAATCCCATCTATATTAAAAATACAAAAATTAGCGGGGCATGGCATCGGGCACCTGTAATCCTAGGTACTCAGGAGGCTGAGGCGGGAGAATCGCTGGGACCCAGGAGGTGGAGGTCGCAGCAGGCCGAGATTGCACCATTGCACTCCAGCCTGGGTGACAGAGCAAGACTTTTAAAAAAAAAAAGAAGCCGGAGGATAGGGCCAGGAGTGGTGGCTCATGCGTGTAGTCCCAGCACTTCGGGAAACTGAAGGAAGAGGATTGCTTGAGGCCAGCAGTTGGAGGCCAGCCTGGCCAACATAGCAAGACTCCATCTGTGGGTTCTCACTTTGTTGAGAATTTTGAAAATTTCCAGAAATTAAAAAAATTTTTTAAATTAATTTTTTTTGAGATGGGGTCTTAATCTGTCACCCAAGCTGGAGTGCAGTGACACAATCTCAGCTCACTGCAACCTCCGCCTCCTGTGTTCAAGCGATTCTGCCTCAGCCTCCTCAGTAGCTGGGATTACAGGCGCACGCCACCATGCCCAGCTAATTTTTGAATTTTTTTTTTTTTTTTTTTTGAGACAGAGTCTTGGTCTGTCGCCAGGTTGGAGTTCAGTGGCCCAATCTCGGCTCACTGCAACCTCTGCCTCCTGGGTTCAAGCGATTCTTCAGCCTCAGCCTTCCGAGTAGTTGGGACCACAGGCACGGGCCACCACGCCCAGCTAATTTTTTTGTGTTTTTAGTAGAGGTGGGGTTTCACCCTGTTGGCCAAGATGGTCTCGATCTCTTGACCTCGTGATCCGCCCGCCTCGGCCTTCCAAAGTGCTGGGATTACAGGCGTGAGCCACCACGCCTGGCCAAAAAACAACTTTAATTAGCTGGGCTTGGGGTGGGAACCTGTGGTCCCAGCTACTTCAGGAGGCTGAGCCAAGAGGATCACTGGAGCCCAGGAGGTCCAGGCTGCAGTGAGCTGTAACTGCACCACTGCACTCCAGCCTGGGTGGCAGAGCAAGACCCTGTCTCAAAAAAATAAACAGAAAAGGAGGCCGGGCGTGGGGGCTCACGCCTGTAATCCCAGCAGTTTGGGAGGCCAACATGGGAGGATCACCTGAGGTCGAGAGTTCGAGACCAGCCTGGCCAACATGGAGAAACCCCATCTCTTAAAAAAAAAAAGAAAAAGGAAAGAAAGCAGAAGATCAGGAAGGATTTGGGCCTCCTTTTCTCCACGTGCCCTGGGCTGGCGTCATGTTCAAGCCTGGCTCTGTGTCCTGGTCTTCTCTCCTGAAGAAAAATTCAGAAGGCCTTTGAACCCTTTTGAGCAAACGTTGTGGGGAAGAAAAGGGGAAGTAAACAAGACCTGCCCATTTTTAACGTGCACAGGGCAGCCTGCCACATGCTCCGGCCACAGGAGGCTGCGCAGGGCTGGGGTTTGGCCACAGAGCCGCCGGGGCGTCTGCTGCTGGGTGATAAAGGGGGACCCACGGCCGTGCGGGCAACCTCAGGGCGAGCTGTGCAAACACACACGGAAAAGCGGAAAAGCGAGGCCCCAAGTAAACAGGCCTTATCGTGGGCGGGTCACTGTTCTTCCCTTTACTGTACTTACATTTTTTCTTTCTTTTTTTTTGCGATGGGGTCTTGCTCTATTTCCCAGTCTGGAATACAGTGGCAAGATCTCGGTTCACTCCAACCTCTGCCTTTTGGGTTCAAGCAATTCTCCTGCCTCAGACTCCCCAGCAGCTGGGATTGCAGGCGCCCATCACCACACCCCATCATTTTTTTTTTTTTTGAAATGGAGTTTCGCACTCGTTGCCCAGTCTGGAGTGCAATGGCGTGATCTCGGCTCACCGCAACCTCTACCTCCCTGGTTCAAGTGATTCTGCTGCCTCAGCCTCCCAAGTAGCTAAGATTACAGGCATGCCCCACCACGCCCGGGTAATATTGTATTTTTAGTAGAGACAAGGTTTCTCCATGTTGGTCAGGCTGGTCTCCGAGCTCAGGTGATCCGCCCACCTTGGCCTTTCAAAGTACTAGGATTACAGGCATGAGCCACCACGCCCAGCTAATTTTTATATTTTTAATATAGACAGGGTTTCACCGTGTTGTCCAGGCTGGTCTGGAACTCCCAACCTCAACTGATCCACTCGCCTCGGCCTCCCAAAGTTCTGGGATTACAGGTGTGAGCCACTGCACCTGCGGCCTATGTTTCTTATTATTTTGCCCCTTGATACATATATTTTTTCTTTTTGTTTTTGTTTGAGACGGAGTTTCCCAGGCTGGAGTGCAGTGGCACAACCTCAGCTCACCGCAACCTCTGACTCCTGGGTTCAAGTGATTCTCCTGCCTCAGCCACCCAAGTAGCTGGGATCATAGGCCTGCACCACCACGCCCGGCTAATTTTTTGTATTTTTAGTAGAGACGGGGTTTCTCCATGTTAGTCTGGCTGGTCCCGAACTCCGGACCTCAGGTGATCCGCCCATCCCAGCCTCCCAACGTGCTGGGATTACAGGCATGTACCACCGTGCCTGGCCTCCCTTGCTATGTTTTTTAGTGTTTTATTTTGTAGTATTTCTAATGTTTATTATATTTTTGTAGAGATGGGTTTTTGCCACATTGCACAGGCTGGTCTTGAACTCCTGAGGCTCAGGTAATCCTTGTCGCTTGGCCTCCCACAGTGCTGGGATTACACGTGTGACCCACCGTGCCCTATCAACTGTTTTCACAAAGGTTTCATTACAGAAAAAGGAAGAAAGGGCCGGGCGCGGTGGCTCATGCCTGTAATCCCAGCACTTTGGGAGGCCGAGGTGGGCAGATCACGAGGTCAAGAGATGGAGACCATCTTGGCCAACACGGTGAAACCCCGTCTCTACTAAAAATACAAAAAAATGAGCCGGGCGTGGTGGCGCATGCCTGTGGTCCCAGCTACTTGGGAGGCTGAGGCGGAAGAATTGCTTGAACCCGGGAGGCGGAGGTTGCCGTGAGCCGAGATTGCACCACTGCACTCCAGCCTGGATGACAGAGCGAGACTTCGTCTCAAAAAAAAAAAAAAGGAAGGAAGCGAATGTCATTTCTCCGCAGTTCTTCAGCCTTTCCTGCCCCACACTGTCCATGTCTCTATTTTCATGGAGTTTGACCTTTACTTCTGTAAAATTGTTTTTTCTTGTTTTTCTTTTCTTTTTTTTACTCTTTTTCTTGTACAGACAGGGTCTTGCTATGTTGCCCAGGAGGCTCTCAAACGCCCAGCCTCAAGTGATCCACTGGCCTCAGCCTCCCAAAATGCTGGGATTACAGGCATGAGCCGTGGCACCCAGCCCTATCTCTTTAAAACAAAACTGGCCAGCCATGGTGACTCACACCTATAATCCCAGCTTTTAGGGAGGCAGAGGTGGGAGGATAGCTTGAGTCCAGGAGTCCAAGACACCGATCCCCATGCCTGGCTTTATACTCACAAGACACCCAGGAGATGGGTTTGCCATTATATTTCCATTTTACAGGAAAAGAAACTGAGGCACAGCTAGGCAGCTGTGGAGTCAGAGTCAGAATCTCGGTAGTCTACATCCAGAGCCGGTGCCCTCAGATGACACTGTTCTTCACAAAATTCGCAAAACTAGGCCGGCCATGGTGGCTCACACATGTTATCCCAGCACTTTGGGAGGCCAAGGCTGGAGGATCACCTAAGGTCAGGAGTTTGAGACCAGCCTGGCCAACATGGTAAAATCACGTCTCTAGGCCGGGTGCGGTGGCTCACGCCTATAATCCCAGCACTTTGGGTGGCCGAGGCGGGTGGATCACGAGGTCAAGAAATCGAGACCAGCCGGGCGTGGTGGCTCACGCCTGTAATCTCAGCACTTTGGGAGATGGAGGCGCGGGGATCACCTGAGGTCAGGAGTTCAAGACCAGCCTGGCAAACATAGTGAAACCCTGTCTTAAAAAAAAAAAAAGAGATCAAGACCCTCCTGGTCAACATGGTGAAACCCCGTCTCTACTAAAAATGCAAAAACTAGCATCGGGCAAAAATTAGCTGGGCGTGGTGGTGTGCGCCTGTAGTGCCAGCTACTCAGGAGGCTGAGGCAGGAGAATCGCTTGAACCCAGGAGGTGGAGATTGCAGTGAGCCGAGATCGTGCCATTGCACTCCAGCCTGGGTAACAAGAGCGAAACCCTGTCTCAAAAAAAAAAAAAATCGCGTCTCTATTAAAAATATAAAAATCAGCTGGGGGTGGTGGTGCACACCTGTAATCCCAGCTACTCGGGAGGCTGAGGCAGAAGAATCACTTGGACCCAGGAGGCAGAGGTTGTGGTGAGCTGAGATTGCACCACTGCCCTCCAGCCTGGGAAGACTCTCCCTCAAAAAAAAAAAATAAAGCCCCGCAGAGGCTCTGCGTCCAGGCTTTGCTTCTGGGAGAGCTGAGCTTTCCAGGAAAGGAATCCAGTGGGGGGACACGATGAGAACAAGAAGGTGAAAATGTTATTGAGGCTGGGCACGCTGGCTCAAGCCTGTGATCCCTGCACTTTGGGAGGCCAAGGTGGGAGGATTGCTTGAGGCCAGGAGTTTGAGACTACCCTTGTATGGGAAGTAGAAAAGTTCCTTTTTAAAGTTCCCGTTCTTGTTAAAGAAGAAGTGTGCTAATAACTTTGTGAAGCCCTGTCCTACGTAGCCGTTAGACACGCCATGCTGACAGGCACGTAGTACACTCTGTGTCCTTGTACTTCAACCAAGGTATCTGTGCTGGACGTGCTCACAGGCACGTCCCAGCTCTCCAGTGCTTTTGCCTATTTAGAAAAGTTTTAAGTTGTTAGCCAATCTGGTTTTAGTTTAAATTGTCAGGTCTGGCTCCAGCCAACAGAGATCAGACACAGCAGTAAGGACGACCCCAAATGTGTGAGGGATACATTTGTGTGTTTTCCTTTGTTCTTTCTACTCTCGTGGCAACATGGCTAATGAGGGTACCCTTCCTGCCGTCCAGGAAGTAAACATTCTGTTGCTGAAAGATCCTTTGTCTCAGTGCTGATTTTTCTTTGTGGCATTGAGCATCTATTTCCAACACCTTGCTAACGTATGGAGATCTTGTCTTTAAAAAAAAAAGGTGCCTGGCGAGGTGGCTCAGGCCTGTAATCTCAGCACTGTGGGAGGCCGAGGTGGGTGGATCACGAGGTCAGGAGTTCCACACCAGCCTGACCAACATGGTGAAACCCCGTCTCTATTAAAAATAAAAAAATTGGCTAGACATGGTGGCGCACTTGAACCCAGGAGGGAGAGGTTGCAGTGAGCCGAGATTGCGCCCCTGCGCTCCAGCCTGGACGACAGAGCCAGACTCCATCTTAAAAAAAAAAAAAGGCCGGGCGCAGTGGCTCACGCCTGTAATCCCAGCACTGGGAGGCCGTGGCGGGCAGATCATGAGGTCAGGTGTTCAAGACCAGCCTGGCCAACATGGTGAAACCCCGTCTCTACTAAAAATACAAAAATTAGCCAGGCATGGTGATGCATGCCTGTAATCCCAGCTACTCGGGAAGCTGAGGCAGGAGAATCGCTTGAACCCGGGAGGTGGAGGTTGCGGTGAGCGGAGATTGCGTCATTGCACTCCAGCCTTGGCGACGGAGCAAAACTGCATCTTAAAAAATAATTAACCGGGTGTGGTGGTGCCCGCCTGTAGTCCCAGCTGCCGGCGCTACCTCTCCCTGGTGGCGCACCGGCAAGCACTGAGTAACAGCAACCCCTGCCCCGCCGGGATGGCAGGGACGGGTGGGTGACTCCCCGGCAGTGACCTCACGCCGGAGGCCATGCTGATTGGCCCTCCGAGGTCTCTGGCCACCTGTTGCCATCCATCACAGGGCCACCCTCCCCATCCTCCATCCTGTCCACAAGACTCCGCGCAGCGGCTGGGGGTGAGTGAGGCTAGGGGTAAGGAAGTGAGGCTGGGGGAGTCCCGGGCAGAGGTGTGGGCTCCCGGGGTGTGGGAGGCTGTTGCGGAGGACAGTGAGGGTCCCCAACTCCTGGAGCTGCCCCCACAGACACCTGGGGGCCGCACACCAACCTCCCATGCTTGTCGGGCCCCTCCCCCACTGCCACGCGACAGGCCCCTTCCAGGTCTTGGAGCCCCAGGGGTGGGTGGTTTTTCAGCCTAGATACAGGGGCACCCTAATTGCAGCAGCCAGAGCCCATGGTGACCCTGAAGAATACAGCTTTAGGTCTGACTTGAAGTCCCTTGCGACCTCTAGCCCGTGGCTCTGTCTCATCTGTCATATGGGAACAGAGTTAGTGGGACAGTGAGGCAGCTACTGTGTGTCAGGATCAGAAGCCCTCCCGGGACCCTCCTCCACTGCCCCGCCTGTCACCGCCAGGGCCAGGATGGTTCTGCTGCTGGGGCCTGAGCCTGTAGACTCACAGGGTCACAAGGGGGGGATGTGAGTGCCCAGAATGGCAGGTCAGGATGGCCCGGAGGGGGACCCCCATGAGAGCAGAGGCCTGGGAGGGGCTGGGGCACCTGTTAGCCCGTCCCGCTGGCCTCCGACACCAGATAAAAATAGTCGCCGGTCTCAGAGAACATGAGCTGACGCTGGGGCCAAGAGTCTTGGTTCGGGCGCGTCTTGTACTCAGTGCTTTGTGGCCTTACGCGAGCTCCTGCCCTCTCTGGGCCAGGACAACCTTGGCTGCTGCCCCGTGATGGACACGGGGCCCCAGTGAGGCTGGGCTCGAGGGAGGGGCCCCAGGACAGGCATGCGGGGTCAGGGAGGTGCTTGCGGGCGCCCAGCCATGTCTTGCATGAGTGTCAATTTGCCGAGTGAGGGGTGCTAGAGGCAGAGATCACAGGCTGGGCGGGGGGAGGACGGGGACTGTTAGTCTATGTCTGCAGAACCTCCAGGTCAGGCCCAGGCCCGTGGCGGGGACTCGGCAAAGGCAAGGCTTTGCTCCCACCCCCCCAGCCTGGCCTGGACCTGCTGCTGCTCCGGCCATCTCCATGACAACCAGAGCCTGGGAGGAGCTGGATGGGGGCCTGGGCAGCTGCCAGGCCCTGGAGGACCACTCGGCGCTGGCCAAGCCCCAGGAGGACAGGGCTCCAGGTACCCTTATGGCACTGGCGGGAGGAAGCCCCTCCCTGGTGGCCCCCTTGAGCTAGGAGGCCCATCTTCAGAGAGCAGAGCTCAGCCTTCCACGCTGGACTGGCTTCCACTGTGCTCCCATGTTCAACCCCGGGCCCTCAGTTCTGCCTCAGGAGTCTGTAAGGAACCCCCAAGGATACCATGTGCTGGGCCTCGCAAATCTAGGTTCGAATCCCACCTTGCCACTGAAGTACTGTGCGTCTTCAGGCAAAGCTGTCTCCAAGCCTGACCGCTTTCTTTATATTAAATATATATATATATATAATATATATTTATTATATAATATATATATTTTTAAAGACAGGGTTTCATCATGTTGGTCAGGCTGGTCTTGAACTCTTGACCTCAGGTGATCCGCCTGCCTTGGCCTCCAAAGTGCTTGGATGACAGGCGTGAGCCACCATGCCCCGCCTAAATATATTTTTACTATTAATTATTATTTTGAGACAGAGTCTCACTTTGTCGTCCATGCTGGAGTGCAGTGGTATGATCATAGCTCACTGCAGCCTCAGCCTCCCAGACTCAAGCAATCCTCCTGCCTCAGCCTCCCAAGTAGCTAGGGCCACAGGTGTGCCACTATGCCCAGCTATTTTCTTTTCTTTTCCTTTCTTTTTTTTTTTTTTTTTTTTTTTTGAGACAAAGTCTCTGTCGCCCAGGCTGGAGTGCAGTGGCACAATCTTGGCTCACTGCAACCTCCACCTCCCAGGTTCAAGCGATTCTCCTGCCTCAGCCTCCTGAGTAGCTGGGATTACAGGCATGTGCCACCACGCCAGGCTAATTTTTGAATTTTTAGTAGAGATGGGGTTTCACCATGTTGGCCAGGCTGGTCTTGAACTCCTGACCTCAGGTGATACACCCGCTTCGGCCTCCCAAAGTGCTGGGATTACAAGTGTGAGCCAGCACGCCCGGCCGCTATTTTTTTTTTTTAATTTTTTTGCACAGATGGAGTCTCACTGTGTTGCCCAGGGTGGTCTGAAACTCCTGACCTCAGGTGATCCTCCCATCTCAGCCTCCCGAAGTGCTGGGATTCCGGGTGTGAGCCACCATACCTGGTCTCCGCCTACTTTCTTAGCTATAAGATGGGGATAGTCACCTACACATCAACCAGCAGAGCCAGGGGAGAGGGTGGGATTGGCCTTGGGGGTCCCCACAACCTTGACTCCCCCTCTGTTCCCACAGCGACACCCAGGCTGGCCGCCTCCGGGAGCGGGAGCCTGCCCCACGTGAGTAGCTGGAACCCCTCAGCCTTTAACCCAGGAGGTCTGGAGAGTTGGGGGCACGCTGGCCACGGGAGGAAGGCATCAACAGCCCACGGGGAGGCTTTGGCACTGGAAGGAAACAGGCGGAACGTCTCATGATTCCCACAGGACTGTCAGGAGCCGAGGGCTGAGGGTCGCAGTGCAGACATCAGGCCGAAGAAGATGGACAAAGAACCTGCCGCCAGAGGGACCCCGGGAACGGGGACGGAGAGGCTGAAAGCCGGAGCCAGTGAGTTTGCAGGAGACCTGGGTACGGTGTGGGGTGGGTGCAATTGGTGTGAGGCCCAGGTCCCGGGAGCTGGGTCCTTGGATCTGGGGAAGGGTGGGGGGTGACCTGGTGGAGTGGTGTCGAGGTGTGGCAGGCAGGAGTGAACGGGCCGGGAGCCTCCACTAATTCCTGCTAATACTCACTAAGCCACTCAGCTCCGGGAAGTTCTCTTCCAGAACCTCCGGGCATCCCCGGGCAGCTGCGCGGCACCCGGGGCTGGGTTCACCTGCGCCCAGGGCCGGGTTCAGGGCGCGGGCCTCCCTCTGGGCCCCTGCGCTCCGGGAAGGGGCGGCGCGGAACCAGCGGCCACAGCGCAGCGCGCACTTGCCCCCGCAGGCCCTCGGAGCGCCCCCGCGCGCAAGAAGGCGCAGAGCGCGCCGCCCCCGCAGCCGCCGCCGCCGCCCCCGGCCCCGAGCGAGGAGCTGCCCTGGGGAGACGTGTCGCTCAACCAGTGCCTGGTGCTCGCCTCGCTGGTGGCGCTGCTGGGCTCGGCTTTCCAGCTGTGCCGCGGTGAGCGCGGGCTCCCCAGCGGTGGGGCGGGGCTGGGGTCCACCTGCGCGCCGTCTCCTCCAGGGAAGGGCCCTGGGTCGCGAGGGTGGGGTCTGGGAGCCGCCTTCTCGGGGCTGGGTCTTGTGCGCCCCCATAGTTGGCTCCTTGAGACTGGTGCCTCTCCCCTTAAGTGACGGACCTCGCGCGCCCCTGTCACCCCGGGTGGACCTTGCGCGGGGCCCATTCCTCCGCCGCGAGGAGGTTCCGGTTTCCGAATGGACCTCGCGCACCCCCTCCCCCCGCGGAGCGTTCCGCGGCCGTCCTACTGCGCCCTCTTTGCGGACGGCTCCGCTGGTGAGCGCCTCCCGGGGCAACTCCTGCGACCCCTCCCTTGCTGGGGGCCCTCTACAGCCCCGCGTGGGGAGAATGGCCAATTGAAAGAGCGAGGTTCCGGCCGGGCGCGGTGGCTCACGCCTGTAATCGCAGCACTCGGGAGGTGGAGGCGGGTGGATCGCCTCAGGCCGGGAGTTCAAGACCAGCCTGACCAACTTGGAGAAACCCCCGCCTCTACTAAAAATACAAAAAATCAGCTGGGCGTGGTGGCGTGCGCCTGTAATCCCAGATACTCGGGAGGCTGAGACGGGAGACTCGCTTGAACCGGGGAGGCGGAGGTTGCGGTGAGCAGAGATCGCGCCATTGCACTCCAGCCTGGGCAACCAGAACGATACTCCGTCTCAGAATAAATAAATAAATACAGAAAAGAAGGAGCGAGGCTCGGAGAGGGGCGCTCCGCAGAGTCCTGGAGTCCCTTCCCATGGCTGGGGGCATCCTTAGCCTCAGCCGTACCCGGGGGTGCCTCGCTCCAACTGTCTGGGGAGCGGGGCTTTAGGGGCGAGGGAAGACGGACAGTGTGGTCCGAGCCTCGGCCCGGCTGACTCGAGTCCTGACCCTGTCGCTGTAGACGCCGTGGTTGGGGAGGCTGCAGTCCATGCGCCTGCGCCCGAGCCCTGGGTCCCGCCAAGCTCGTCCCCGAGGGAGCCATCGTCGCCGCTGGTAAGCGCTTCCTTCCAGTGACCGCGGGCAGTGAGGCCTCCATCCCCAGGGAAGGAGCCCGGGCCAGGGGGGAAGGGGGGCGCTCACCCCAGAACCCCACTGGGTCTGCCTTGCAGCCGAAGTTGGAGGCCTCGGCGCCCCCATTCGCGCCGCCTGCGCCCCCGGCCGAGGCAGAGGCCAGACCCAAGGTTCCCGGGAGTCGGGAGGCTGCAGAGAAGGACGAAGGGGAGCCTGGCGAGGCCACCGGAGAGGCCGCCGGGGAGGATCGAGCGCCCCTCGCCGACCGGGGGCCCAAGGAGAGGCCTCGGAGAGAGGGGAAGCCGCGGAAGGAGAAGCCGCGGAAGGAGGAGAGGCCGAAGAAACAGAGGCCGCGGAAGGAGGAGAAGCCACGGGCCGCCAGGGAGCCCCGGGAAGCCCTACCCCGGCGCTGGGAGTCACGCGAAGGCAGCCACAGGCCGTGGGCGCGGGACTCCAGGGACGCCGAGCCCAGGAAGAGGCAGGTGTGGGTCTCCCCGCGGCGTCCGGACGAGGAGGAGCGGCCTCGGAGTCGCCAGACGCTCCGCGCAGGCAAGGGGCGGGACTGAGCCGGCCCGCGCCCCGCGCACCAGCCCAGGGACCCCTTCTCGACGCCCCGCGGCTCTGGCGAAATAAAGCGAGTGCTGCGGCCGCCGAGTCACCTGCTCCTTTACGCCTGGACCCGACACCGAGTCCGGGGCCTCAGAGACGGTGGTGGGGCGCTTCAGGCAGGGGCGAGACAGTGAGCGCCGATGGGGCGGACCCGGGCGTGCGCGGGAGGAGAGGCCGTCGGGCTCCCTAACACGCAAGGAGACCCCATCGGTTACTTGCTGGTCTTTATTGGGGGCATGCTTGGGGGCGGAATAAATATGGGAAGGGGTGCGAGCTGGAGCGCCTCCGGCCCCTCGGGGCAGGGGCCCTCGCGGCGCGGGGGTCACCGGCAGCCGCACTCGGTGGCCACCATGTTGGGCACCTGGTGCGCGCTGATGCGCTCCTCTGACAGGCTGATGAGCAGCTTGCCGGCGTAGGCGGTGGGCACGCAGCAGGGAGGGCGCGCCAGGGCGGCCCCGCGGGCCTGCATCTTCAGCAGCAGCACCACGTGGTTGCCGTAGCGCGGGTTGCGGTCGGACTGCGGCCAGCCGCACGCGCCCTGGCAATTGTTGGCCTGGTAGGTCTCGGGGATGAGTACGGAGGGCTCGGCGCGGAGGTCCACGCTGAGCTCGTGCAGCGCGCACGGCCCGTCGGCGGCGGTGGCCCCCGCGCTGCGCTGAGCCCGCCCCGGCCCGCGCGGATCCCGGCCGCGCCACTCCGCGCGCAGCCCCTGCAGCGCCTTCAGGAGCAGCAGCGCTCGCAGGGGACCGCCAGGCCCGTCTGGGCAGAGCTCGAGAAGGCGCGCCAGCAGCGGGGCTGCGGCCGGAGGCAGACCCGGGAGGCCGCGCAGCTCGGCAGCCGCCGCCTGCAGCTCGGCAGTCACGCGGCGCACCAGGGCCGTGGCCCACGGCACCGACGTGGGTTCCTGCAGGGGCGCGGGGTCCCCCGTGGTGGTGGCCGCGGCGGGCGGCAGCAGCAGCAGCAGCGGCTCCTCGCCGTCGAGCAGGCGCTCCAGCGCCGCGGGGTCCGACAGGTTGACCAGACCCTGCGGGAAGCCGGCCAGCGCATCCGGGTCCAGGGCCAGGCGCGGCGCGGAGGCCCTGGCCGGGGAACCCCGCAGCGCCCGCACCAGGCGCGTGAGCGTCTCCAGGAAGGGGTCCGCGCTGGGCGGCGACTCCTCGAGCTCCGCGGATGGCCTGGAACCCGCAGTGGGGAGAGTTGGGGGCGGGGGCGAGGCCACGCCGCCCCCGCCTGCTCCTGCCCCATGGCCCCGGGCCTGCGCGCACCTGGGTGGAGGGAGGGGCACCGTGTCCAGCTGGCCGTGCGCGGGCAGCGGCGCGGGCTCGGACCGCGGCAGCAGGAGCAGGGCCGGGGTCATCCGCGTGAAGCAGCGGCGGTCGTCGCCGAACAGCAGCGCCTTCAGCCGGGCGGTACTCAGGGGGGCGCCTGCGGTGGGTAGGCGGGGGCTGGCTCAGGGGCTGGGGGCGGGGGGCAGCCGAGCTAGCGCCCCGTCCCTCTTCACGCGGACCTACCCTCTCCTCGGGGCTGCAGGGTCAAGGCCAGCCCGGAGTCGCGCCAGGCTCCCGCGGGGCGGTCCACCGCCAACACCAGGTAGTGGGTATCCCGGGACGGGCAGAGGCTCTGCGGAGAGCAGGGCTCAGCCCGCCTGGGTGGAGGCTTACCCAGCCCTGCTCGACCGGCTCCCTTCCTCCCATCGCCACTGGTTCTAAGTTGCTCTCAGCACCACAGAACCCACGCCCCTGCTGCGGCCCGGGAACTGCCCCATGAAACTCCCTGGTACCTGGGAACCCAGCAGCCCAGCCCTCGTCACAGTGACCTCGGGGCCAGGCCCAGGGTACAGCACCAGCAGCGCCAGCTCCGGGGGGCCAGCTCCTCCAGGCGGGGGCTCCTGGAACCGGAGCGAGGGTGTCGGCTCCCAAGTCACTGCAGCCCGGACAACAGGGAACACCTGAGCCATCGAAGGCCAGGCCCCTCCCACACCCCCCTGGGAGCCTTTGGGGTCCGTCCCTGCCGCTCTGGTCGCTGTGCAGGGGACCTCGAGGGGGTATGAGAGTGCCTCTCTTCGCTGCCTTCCTGCAGTCAGGGAGCAGTGACAACCTGGCGGGCAGGGGCCGAGTCTGAGGTTGTGGGTGGGGCTGCCACCCTGCGGTCTCTGGGTTGGGGCTCCCCATGAAGCCCCTTCCCCGTAGGGAGTCTCCCAGGGTAGTGGCCCCGAGAACAGGCTGCCTGGGTATGGGGCTGTGGGGAGGAAGGTCCCTGCGCGCTGCGGCTTCTTCATGGGTGGCGAGAAGGGCGCACCTCTCTATCTGGCACTGCGGCAGGCACAGGTCAGAGCTGGGCTTCGGGGACAGGACAGAGAGTGGTGCCCACCTCCCAGGCCACAAACCCAGGAGCAAGACCGCAGCCTTCTGGCCCGGGGTGGGGGCTCTGCCAGCCCTCAGTCTTCCCGAGGAGGACCACCAGAAGGTTGGCGGTGCCAAGCTCAGGGCTGGACCCCACATACCTTCCTCCAGGTGCAGGACCACCAGGCGCTGCCCCCCAGGGCCCTGAAGCCAGGCCCCCAGCCGCTGCAGAGAGAGCAGGGCAGCCTGCCTGTCGCCGGGGCTGCAGATCCCAAAGGTGGCCAGGTCTTGGGGGCCCCAGCGGGCCTGCTGCACGGCTCCCAGGAAGGCCCGCTCATAGCCTCTTAAAGTCCCCACCACCCGCAGGGGGGTGCCGCTGCCATTGCTGTCCCCACCCAGTGCCACTAGGCACAGAGGTTCTTGGGGGCTGCCTGGCGGCCAGTCCACGTCTTCTCGGGAGATGAGGCCACCAGTGGCCACAGCTGGCTCCTCTGCTCTGAGGGTCTCAGTCCCTAGCAGAGCCCCCAGGGCAGACAGCACCAGGACCAGGCGGGTGAGAAGCGGGCCCCGCATTGTGGGTGCTGCAAGGGGCTGGGCTGCCCGCTTTAAGTGGGCCAAGTGGAAGGTGGGGTGTGTGTGCAGGCAGACAGGCCCCTATCTCCTCTGCCACGACCTTGGGGGGGACAGTGCCCGGCGCCCACACTCCAGGCAAAGTGGCCTTCTCAAAGATCCCTTTCTGTCGCCGGCAGCCTATCTCCCTCCCCGGCGGTGATAGAGCTGGGCCTAATGTGTCAACATGCTGTCCTTGAGGGACCGTCCCCAGAAGGCACAGGAGTGCAGCCAGACTATACAGCACTGGGGGCGGGGAACCAGATGCCCTGGGGGCGGGGGCTCCCTGTCCCCTGGTCACTCTCCCCAGCCCTGGTGGGCTATCCAAAGACCCCAAGGGTATCTCAGAGTCTCTGCTCTTCCCTCCCCAGGACATGACCCCAGACGTAGTCCTAGCTGGCTGGCGGGGTCTGTCCTCCACTAGGCCACCTCCAGGGCAAGGCTGCCTCTCAGGCTCCCACGGGTGTCTCCTAGCGGGCCCCAGGCCCTCCCCAGTTGGCCCAAATTTGGGATGGTGCCGTGCCTGGCACTCCCACACACAGCATTCACACAGGAGGGCGGCGCTGCAGAATCAGTGCACTCAGGGCTAGGGTAGGCCGTTTAATGAGCCGGGACAGTACAAAAGAGCAGCCTTCTCTCCATGGGAAAGGCAGGAGCACCTGGGCCAGGCTTGCTGGGAAGGGAGCAGCTTCTCAGTTGGTTGGGGGAGGGGGAGGTATGTTCCCTGGGCCTTCGGAGGGGAGTGGGGGCCTCAGCATTGGGGGCATGGGAGTTGGAGGGTGTACCCCAGGATTTGAGGGGTGAACTCCAGGAGGCTGAGGGTGGACCCCAGGAGCTGATGGATGGACCCCGGGAGGTTGGGGGTGGACTCCTGGGGCCTGAGGGTGCATCCCTGGGGCTGGTGGGTGCACCCCTGGGGCCTGAGGGTGAACAGCCGGGGCTGCTGGGTGCACCCCTGGGGCCTGGGGGTGAACCCCTGCTGATGGGGGAGGGTGGACCCCTGGGGCTGGTGGGTGGACCCCTGGGGCTGGTGGGTGAACCCCGGGGGCTGGTGGGTGAACCCCGGGGGCTGGAGGGTGAACCCCGGGGGCTGGAGGGTGAACCCCGGGGGCTGGGGGATGGACCCCAGAGGCTGGTGGGTGGACCACAGGGGCTGGGGGATGGACGCCAGGAGCAGGGGGGTGGACCCCAGGAGCTGGGGGGTGGACCCCAGATGTGGGGGGGTGCACCACAGGGGCCGGGGGGTGGACCCCTGGAGCTGGCGGGGGCAGCTGGGGTGGTCCTGGGGGCCCTGAGGGTGCAGGCCCCGTCGGGGGCATGGGTGGCAGAGGCAGGCCTCCTGGTGGGGGCGGTGGCAAAGACTCGGGCAGCGGTGGCCGAGGGGGCAGACCATTCATCAGTGGTGGTGGAGGCCGCTTCACCCCAGGGGGCCCGGCGGGGAGGCTGGGCGGAGCCGGGGGCTTCTCCATCTTAAAGTGGAACTGGAGAAAGAACTAGAGAGACGAGAAAGGGTCAGCAGGTGCAGGTGGGGACTGGGCTGCCGGGGCCTGGGCGGGAGGCAGTCGCTGTGCCCTGGCCAGCCACTGACCTGCTTGGTCTCCCGGTTCCAGTGCGTCCAGAACTTGCCCTCCGCCTTGTCAATCTCTCTGCTCGGCACCTGGGAGGGCGGGGGACAGAGAGGGCTCCTGGTCCCTGCGACCTCAGGGCCACCATCAGGCAGGGAGCTCAACGCAGCCCGAGGCGCCGGCCTCCCTGGCCCAGACGCCACCCTGGGAGCCCAGCGGAAGGCCCCCGGCCTGACACGACCTTCCTGATACAGGGTTGAGTCTGGAGTGAAACACAGCTGGCCTCAATGCCAGTCCGCTGCCAGCCCCCACCCTGCGCAGTCACTGTCTACGTTGTTTACCAATGGCTGTCCTGGCCAGGCATGGGCGCAGGCTGCGGGAAGCCCCCCAACAGCGTGGCCTGGGAATGGAGGTCACCTGGCAAAGGCCTCACCGCCCAGCACTCAGCCCTGCCGGCTCTCCCTTCTCCATGGGCACTGCGCAGTCCAAGCAGGTGCCCTCCCCTAAAGCCATGAAGCCCGACGGGAGGGGCGCCCTGCCCGTCTGCACAGGCCTCTCTGGCTCCCGCTACCTTGAAGGCGATGGTCTCGTAGGGCTCAGCGGCCATCAGCAGGTACTGCCAGCGCCGGTCCGGGGGCTCGATGCGCTGCTCGTAGGCAGACATGAAGCGGTGGCGCGGCATGATGCCCTCGGCGATCTCAGGGTAGTCGATCTGTGGAGACACGGCCGGGTGGCAGCGCTGCCTCTCGGACGCCTGTGGCCGCCCCCGACACCCAGACCCCTGAGCTCACCTGGAAGAGGAGGCTCTGCTGGCCCATCTCCGAGTCCCTCTGCTTGGTCACTGCAACACAGAAGGCTCTCAGGTCCCAGCCACTTGTCCTCCCCGAAGCTGAGGGACCTGGGCCGGGCTAGTGCCACCCACTGAGAGAGGGCAGGACCCTGGGGGAGGCCCTGGGGCTCCGGGTAGCCGCTGGACTCTCTGCCTGTGCTCTCAGTCTCTGGGACGCTGCTATAGTGAAGGCACAGGTGCGCCAGGGCTGAGCTACCTGCAGGGTCACTCAGACAGGGACTGAAGTGGGTGCTCCTTTGTCCCCATCCCCAGAGCCCTTTGCCCTGGGGTGCTGGAACACCACCAGCCAGTGTCAGGGTCACCAGGCAGGAAGGGCCCTTTGGCACCCTGCTCCAGGATTTGAGTGGGGCTGCCTGAATGGGGCCTATACTGTGTGTGGGGTGAGCAAGGGAGGATACCCTTCCCACTAGAGCTCCGCCGCCTGAACCCCGGGAATGGCTGCTGGGGTGGGGGCCGAGTCCCTGCTGGGCCACCTGCCTCTCCACGCAGCCTCCGGCATGCACATTCACAAGCCCCCTGCCTCCCCACTGCCCTGAGCCCAAGCCCAGGACCTGTCAGGGCCTCCCCGCCGGGGGCCTACAGCTCTAGCCGCCCTCGCCATCCAGCGCACCTGCCCCGGGCCTCTGCCCTGCAGGCTGCTGTCGGGAGGCTGGGCACACAGGATGTCCCCACCTTCCGTGAAGAACACGTGCGGGGGAGCCTGCCCGCCTTCCCAACCCCTACGGACACACGTCTCTATCTTCTACCCTGTCGCTTCCCAGCTTTCTGAACCAGGTCACCGGCAACCATTTCCACTGCTGAGGGTCCCGGAGGGAGCCGCCCCAGCAGCTGCTTCTCCCCATCCTCTTCCTTCCGAGGCTAAGAGGAGTGGAACCAGTTTCAAGGTTAACGGGAGAGAGGTGTCAGGCTCACCACACCCCCACTTCCACTCTTTTGCTTGGCAAGAATTCCCAGAAGTTTCCACAACACCGGACTGCAAGGCACAGAGGAACCGCCACTCGCACACCAGGAGCCCCAGGCACAGAGGCGGCCAGGCAAGGAGGGCACAGACCGGGGCTCATCTGGGAAAGGGGCCACTGGGTGAGATGGGTGCTTATCGGGCCCAGCCTGACAGCTCCCAGACACAGCACCAGACACTGCGGGTGGGTGAGGTATGGCCACCAAGGCCATAAAACAGCAGCTCAGGGACGAGGGTCTCGGGGCTGCGGCTCCCGCGCCAGAGCCCAAAGA
The DNA here is from genome assembly GCA_963573385.1 of Cacajao melanocephalus. Taxonomy (NCBI): domain Eukaryota; kingdom Metazoa; phylum Chordata; class Mammalia; order Primates; family Pitheciidae; genus Cacajao; species Cacajao melanocephalus. Next base: position 10,556 of record CAUYLG010026278.1, on the reverse strand, counting down.
ACCCACTCACAGAGCGGCAGACGCACCTTTGTAGCCCGGGCGGCCGATCTTCACAAACTTCTTCACCTCCACCTTGACCTTCTCAGGTGCGGGCTGGGCAGGGGCCTCCTTGGCCTCCTTGGCCGCTCGCCGGGCCCTGCGGGCAGGATGGATATGGTCCTGGGGCCTCCACGCACAGACACCAGGGACTGCGAGCCCCTGGTCTCGGAGCTCACCACAAACCGAGGGATGAGGAGGGCCGGGGGCCGGAGAGGGGCGCTGGGGTTTGGACGAGGACAGGGGTGGGACAGGGATGTTCTCTTCCTGTCATGCTGCTCACGGTCCCTGCGTGGGGCCCTTCCAACAACCCCACGCCTCTGCTCTTCTCTTTTTTTTTTTTTTTAAGACAGAGTTTCACTCTTGTTGCCCAGGCTGGAGTGCAGTGGCACCATCTTGGTTCACCGCAACCTCCGCCTCCCAGGTTCAAGATTCTCCTGCCTCAGCCTCCACAGTAGCTGGAATTACAGATGTGCACTACCGTGCCAAGCTAAATTTTGTATTTTTAGTAGAGAGGGAGCTTCACCATGTTGGCCAGGCTGGTCTCGAACTCCTGACCTCAGGTGATCCACCCGCCTCGCCATACAGCCTATGTTCTCTAATGCTCCCCAGAGACCTTACTCCAGCGCCCAGGGAGGCCCAGGCCAGGCTGGTTTCCCCACTGCAGAGCCGCGGCCCGGGGGGCTCACGGAGACTGGAGCTACCGGAGCAGCAGGCATGAGATGGGGCGAGGTACTTACAGGTTGGTCTGGTGCTTCTTCCCCTGGGTATGTGCCAGGTAGCTCCCCTGGAGTGGAAAGGAAACACGCGTGACTCGAGGCCGAGGGGACAGACACGGGGCAGGAAACATGGGTGACCCGAGGCCGAGGGGACAGACACGGGGCAGTCCCCCAGCCGTCAGCCGCTCAGCCCGCACCTCGTTGTTGTGAAGCGTCAGGCAGAGCTTGCATTCATAGGAGCCCAGGTGGTTTTTCATGAAGTACGGGTCCTGGAGGGGAAGAACAGGTACCCCATTAGACAGAAGATCATGGCCTGCCCTGCAGTTGGGGCCCTCAGAGGCGGGACCCCCTTTCTGTAGAGGCCTGGCTGCCCCTGACAGATCCGGCGAGGGGCCTCATGCCAGGGAGCCCTGGCACCACCTTCCTGGCGGTTCTGAGGCAGGGAGGCAGAGCCAGGACAGCACCGACGGTCACTCCTGACACAGGGAGCCATCCGCTGCCCACGCCACCACGCCAGGAGTCAGCACAAGGCAGACACAGGCACGAGAAAAGCCAATGGGCGACGCGGAAGGCCCCGAGCTGGGGCAGGCGGGCGCACACTTCTCGTCTCACACCCTGAAGTTCAAACCCTAACTCTACCCCCCTGGGGCTGTGGCGCCCCCTCCACCATGATCTCATCTGGAAGACAAGGGAAGTCACACAGCCCATGTTGCAGGCCAGGCCCGTGGGCCATGTCAGGGAACACGGCACATCCTGGTGGATTTCAAAGTCTAAGGAAGCCCACGCTGGCAGGGTCTCGGCTGGGGATCCATCCTCACAGGGACCCAGGCGATGTCTGGGGACATCTGTTTGTCCTGATGGGGGAGCTCCTGGCACGGAGCGGGTGGGGGCCAGGGATGCTGCTTGGCCTCCTGCAGTGCCTGGGACGCCCCCAGCCCAGAGAGTGCTGCAGCCCCAACATCCACGGTGCTGAAGAGGACCCGGCTCACCCCACCTCTGCACCAGGTAAAATCAAAGCCTTCATTGCATCTTACTGGAACGGTATCAGCTCTCCCCATTTCCAAAAACTGAATGATGCCCAAGAGAAGGCTTTGTACAGGGCAAACCATTTCCACCTGGGGCTCGGAGCTACAGAGGAAAGGCTGTCTGGGGTGGATGGAGGGGAGCTGCGGCTGCTCGGGCGGCAACGGGAGCGTCTGGCCCCGGGGATGCATCGCCCAGCCTAGGCGCAGGCCGGGGAAGAGCCTCTGGCATCCCCTCCAGGGCTGCCCGGGAAAACCCAGTCCCGGCCACAGGTCAGGTTGCTGCCCACCTTGTTGATGTCGATGGTCTCCAGGGCCAGCTGCCGGAGGCGCTCCCTGCGGTCACGGTTGCTCTCAGAGGAGGAGGCCACGCCCCCGCTCCCAGTCTTGCCCCCAGGGCGATGTTGGAAGTCCATGGTGACGGCCTCAGGGCTTCAGGAAACTGGGAGACACCTGTGGAGGAGTGTGAAGATGGTTCAGAACTCGGGGCTGCTGCTGGGGCCTCCTGGGGCACCCCGCCTGTGGAGGCCAAGAGGAGAGTGAGGAAGACAGCTAGAAACAGGGCTGCTGCTGCAACCTCCTGGGGCCAGGCGGTCAGGTTGGGGCCAGCAAGACCGCTCCTCACCTGCACTCCCACCCGCTAGTCTCTTCCAGGAGGCACAGACATGAGGAAGCTGGAGCCTGCCTCCAACTGACCCTGCGGGAAGGTGGAGAGGAAGCTGCTCCAGCCCAGAGTGCCAGGGCCCGGAGACCTGCCATGGCGACGGGGAGCCAGAGAAGGCACAGCAGGGAAGACAAAGCCAAATTCTCACCAACGAGTCACTACCTCCAGGAAGCCATCGGGACTGCCCCAGCCCAGTGTTCACGCCTTCCTCTCAGCTCCCTCTCCGGTTGGCTACGCTTACTTGTCCCAACCTGAGTTCTATCTCTCGGAATCGGCTGTGAATTTTCTGGGCGGTGAGGGAGACGTGGATCTTCGGGTCCTCACTGGGTAACACTTGGGAGATCGGCCACATCTGCCTGTGGCGCAGGAGGGCTCTCCTGAGTCCCAAACACCCTCTTCCCGACGCAGCCCTCTGCCACTGTTCACACCCTCTCAGGCTCCCTGCAGACCCAAGCTCCAGGCAGCTTCCTCTCCTCTCCTGACGCTTTTCCCCTGCCTGTTCAACATCCCCTGGGCCCTGGTTTAAAGGCCTTGGGTGAGCTCAGAGAGATGGGACCAGGAGACCGAGTGAAGCACTCATTGCCACATGCGAATCCCTGGGCCCTGCAAACCCATCGCCTCACACAGCAGGAAAGGGACGCGCAGGTGGGCTTGAGGATCTTCAAACAGCAGGTGATCCTCACAGCATCCTCATGAGAGGAGGAGGAGGGGGAGGCGGAGGGGCAGATAGGGTGGGCTGTGGCTGTGAACAGGGAGGATGCGGGGAAAGGCGGGGAGAGGCGGGGAGAGCTCTGCTCGCAGAAGGGATGGAGCCTCGTGGACTGTTTGGACTTCTGGTCCCAGATCCAGAAGCGGATGTAGCCGTGTCACCTAACTGCCGCATCTGCGGTGATCTGCCACAGAGGCCACAGGTGTGAGGGTGCACGCTGAGGTACAGGCCAGCTGTGCTGCTGACTTGTGGTGGGACCTGACGTCACTCCTCACTCTGTGGGGGCCCAGGACCCTCCCCACCCAGTTTTTATTCCCTGGACAAGTTTATGACGATGATCAAGCGTGGTAACCGGTGGGACGGGCTGCCGAGCTCACTGCAGTATCACAGTGAGTTTAGACGCCACAAAAGCCCACCTAGAGATGCCCATTTTTACATATTGTCACGTAAACTTCAAGAAACCACCATTGTGACCATTGCCATCCCTTCACAAAGAACATTCCAATGTGAAAAAGGAGACAGTGGCACCAGAAGGACTGTCCTTTGCCGGGAACACCACTCTCCGGCCCGCGTGACCCTCCCTGACTTGGGCTTCTCGGCCACGCGTTCTTCAGGACCGGGGAAACCGCACCCCATCTGTGCTGGGGCTGTCAGCCGCAGGCCACTTCCAGTGCCGCAATCCCTGCTGCCGCGCCAGCTGACGGCTGCCTGGGAGGCTCCGTCTCTGACTGGCCCACAGGCCAGGCGGGATCAGTGGGTGCCGCCTGGACAGGTTCATGACGTGCCTAATTTCTCTCTGGAGGACATTCAAGCATTTCCTGGTCAAGGGGCAGGAAACTCACATCAGGGTATGTGCGTGGGGAGCCCTGCGAGCAGCCTCATGCCAGGCCGAGGCGGCACCTGCCTCTCCACACACAGAAACCACAGTCTTCCATGCATCTCAGCACCGAGAAGCCCTCGCCAGGGACAGTGCGGGAAGGCAGGGAATCGGCCTTCTTCTTTCACAGATACACCCCACGAACCCAGGAGGGGCCTGGTGCTGGGAGGCACACCCCCAGATCTCTGTGAGTCATCAAGCGCTCCCCTCTCCCAGGAGGATGGCCTGTTCCTGTCATCAGGAAGGAATTCAGCAGCATGAGAACGCCCCGCCTGTCCCTGGCCATGGCCTCTCCTGGACCATGCTGCCATTCTGAGGCTGAGCTCCGCAGAGACATCACTGGTCTCTACCCCCAAGCCTGCGCTCTCCCCCACGGTGCCCGGCCCGTGCATCCTCACGGCCGGCGCCAGATGCTGCTGGCAGAGAGAAGAGCAGAGGGCGGGACGTGTCTGTGGAGACCCCAGGGCCCAGGAGGAACGGAGCTCAGCCTCAGGAGTCACCTCCGCATTGCTCCTCCACGCAGGACGAGGCGGCACAGCTTCCGGGCCGGGATAGCTGCAGGTGGCCACATTGAAAGCCACCGATCTATCCTCATATACTTATTAACCCCTCACACTTAGTGACATTTCCAGAACGTTCTAATGACTCAATAGCTGGACGAACCTGGAAAAGGAACTCAGATGCTAAATGGGAATGAAGCCAAGAAGAGTTCAAATCGATCTAGGGTGAGCCCAGGTACTTCTTTTTTTTTGAGACAGAGTCTCACTCTGTTGCCGAGGCTGGAGTGCAGTGGCATGATCTCGGCTCACTGCAACCTCTGCCTCCCGGATTCAAGAGATTCTCATGCCTCAGCCTCCCGAGTAGCCGGGACTATAGGTGTGTGCCACCATGTCCAGCTAATTTTTTGTATTTTTAGTAGAGACGGGGTTTCCCTGTGTTGTAGCCAGATGGTCTCTATCTCCTGACCTCATGATGCGCCCACCTCGGCCTCCCAAAGTGCTGGGATTACAGGCGTGAGCCCCTGCGCCTGCCCGTCCAGGTACTTCTTAAACCAGCCAGACGGGACACTCAAGCGGCCAGTGGTGGGCTCAGGACGTGAGCTGCGGCTGTCACAGGGAGCACCTGTGGAGTCTGACCGGCGGAAACCTACACCCAGATCAGAACTCACTCACTCACCGTGTAATGAACTCTGATCCGAACCCAAGCCTGGCCATCACGGCCACTCAACACCCACACCATCCCCCTCGGCAGCTGAGATGGGGCAGCGCCCTGGGGAAGGCCACACACTCTGGCACACAAAGGCCTCCGCAGTTAGAGAGGCAGGCTCAACAGAGCAAGGGGCCCCGGGTCAAGCTGAAGAGGGGACTGAGTCACGGCTTGCCGACTGGGCAGCGGGAATCCCTGCGGTTCCTCTGCACAGCCCAAGTGGCGGGAGGCCCAGCCCGAACCCCCGCCCAGGGGGAGGCCAGGAGTCTTTTCTGGGGAAACAGCGCCAGAGGAAGAATTCTCAAATACTGACATTCAGGGCCCCCACAACTCAAAGAAAAGCCCCACTCCCAGCCAGGCCACTGGGCAGGAGGCCTCCCTGGATGAGGACCGGAGCTCACGCAGAGCTGCCTGCTCCTTTGTTCTTAAAGAGAAACACACGCCTCCGAGAACAAAGAGACGTGATGGGAACCCAGTGAGAGAGCGCTGACACCCTCCTTTGTTACGGGGAAGTTGCCGCACCACAAAACCAGAACAGGACGCTGAGTGATAACAAGCTGAATTAAAACAAAACGCAGCCCTTGAAAAACACAGACAGGACCATCTATCAGTGTTCCTGGAGCTCTAAAAGAAAATAAAAAAGAGAAAAAGAATAAAGAAAAATACAGACGGGACAATCTAAACAAAAAATTCCATATAAAATACAGACGGGACGATCCAAACAAAAAATCCCGTAGCAGAGTCTGAAGTTGAGCCAGACATAGCTTTCAAAAAAAAGCCAAAAGTTGAAAAAACAGGAGGAAAAGCAAGAACCCAGATGACACTCTGGAGGGAGAACAGAAAAAATACCCAACAAAATAAAACATGAAAAATATTATCAAAGAAACAATATAAGAACATTAACAAGAAAATTAAAAACAAAAACAAAACCCGGGACTAAAAGAACCAAACTGTCCAGACAGCAAGGACCCACCAAGATCAACAAACAGAAAGACCCCTGGTAAACAGGGAAATCAGGAACTTTCACACCAAGAAAAATGTGAGGCCGCTGCTAGACAGAAAACAACACAGAACATCAGAAACCGGCATACAGGCCATCTTTTGAGAACAGCATTGAAAACAGAGCTTTCACGGTTCTGAACAAACGCAGATTTTCTCCTTCCTTCCTTCTTTCTTTTCCTCTCTCTCTTTTTTTTTTTTTTTTTGAGATGAATTCTCACTCTGCCGCCGAGGCTGGAGTGCAGTGCCGAGATCTGGGCCCACTGCAACCTCCGCCTCCAAGGTTTAAGTGATTCTCCTGCCTCACCCTCCCGAGTAGCTGGGATTACAGGTGCGCAACACCACACCTAGCTAATGTTTGCATTTTTAGAGCAATGGGGTTTCGTGATGTTGGCCAGTCTGGTCTTGCACTCCAAGGTCAGGTAATCCGCCCACCTAAGCCTCTCAAAGTGCTGAGATTACAGGTGTGAGCCATTGTGCCCGGCCTACAGATTTTTAATCTAGATTTTTATACCCCACCAAATTCCTAACTATGAGGGTAAATAAACTCATTTTCAGACAATCAAGGACCCCCCCCCCAAGAAAACAGTCATCTATTTCTTCAAAAGCTACCAGAAGTTCTGCTCTGACAGCATGGAGAGGAATGGATGACCACCCTGGAAACAGAGGCAGGCCCCGGCAGCTCTGAGATAACAGCCCCACCTCCAGGGCAGAGCACAACCAGTCCTACCTGGAGGAGGGGCTGCGCGGGTCTTGGAGGGAAGTGGTGAGGGAGAGATGGATTTATTTACACCTGTACAAAACACAACTGATAGGTGTGTGAGATGTTGGAGGTCTGTGAGGAACAAAACAAACAGGTAAAAGAAAACCAGGCTACGGGAGGCAGAGGCTGCAGTGAGCCAAGATCGTGCCACTGCACTCCAGCCTGGCGATGGAGCAAGACTCTGACTCAAAAAAAAAGAAAACCAGGCTAATGGTACAAAATAACTTAATCAGCTTTAAGGGAAGAAAGAATGGTACAAGAAAAGCCCAGTTGAACATATTACTTGTTTTAGCAACCAACAATGTTTTGCATCTTATTTAGAAAAGACAACCAAACACCTACTCCTGCTCACGACAAACGCTCATTCAGGATGTGGAAGGTGAAGGCGCAGGGGGTGGATGGGAGGGAGGTAGTCTCAACCACCCTGAGAGGAAATCAGCAGATCAATCAAGGAAGAAAACATGGCAAAACCCCATCTCTACAAAAAATACAAAAATTAGCTGAGCCGGGCGTGGTGGCTCACACGTGTAATCCCAGCACTTTAAGAGGCCGAGGCAGGCGGATCACCTGAGGTCAGGAGTACGAGACCAGCCTAGGCAACAACGCAAAACCTCGTCTCTACAAAATATGCAAAAATTAGGCGGGCATGGTGGTGAGTGTCTGTGATCCCAGCTACTCAGGAGACTGAGGCAGAAGGATGGCCTCAGAACGGAAGTTTGAGGCTTCAGTGAGCTGTGACTGCACCACTGCACTCCAGCCTGGGTGACGGAGCAAGACCCTGTCTCAAAAAAATAAAAAGACCAGGGAAACGCACTTAAGAATTGAGGAAAGGCCTGGGGCCTGGGACTGGGCCACTGAGCAGGAATTAGTTTTTGTTGGCAACACCATTCTCTCTTTAAACCTAGCAAACAACCTATTTTCCAGAGCTCCCCTGGCTGTTTGGTGCTGTCCAAGGACACAGAGGAGTAACAGTCATCTAACTGCCTGGGGTGACCTGCAAAATGGGGCCAGCTAAGGTTTTCTGGTCGCCTTCGGCATGGTGCTGAAGCTGTCACTCCCGTTTTAAAGGAATTGAAGCTCAGAGGAGTTACATCACAGAGCCCCAGTCAACTAACAGGTTCAGATCAGCATGTAAAAGCGTTCTGGGCTACAACCAAGGCGGCCCAAACCATTTCAGCCGTGATCCTGATCCCACTCTAACGAGTCTTGGTTGTTTACTTTTTATTTTATGAAACAGGATCATGCTCTGTCGCTCAGGCTGGAGTGCAGTGGCGCAATCAGAGCTCACTGCAGCCTCGACCTCCTGGGCTCAAGCGATCTTCCCGCTTCAGCCTCCAGAGTAGCTGGAACTACAGGCGCCCGCCACCACGCCCGGCTAATTTTTAAAAAATATTTGCAGTGATGGGGTCTCGCTGTGTTGGCCAGGCTGAAGTGCAGTGGTGCGATCATGGCTCACTGCAGTCTCGACATCCGGGGCTCAAGCGATCCTTTGGACTAGCTGCGACTACAAGCGGAACCACCACTCCTGGCTAATTTTTAAAATTTTTTGTAGAGATGAGGTCTCCCTGTGTTGTCCAGGCTGGTCTCGAACTCCTGGCCTCAAGCGATCCTCCGGCCGAGGCCTCCCTGAGCTCTGGGATTACAGGCGTGAGGTCCAGCGCACGAACCCCCAACAGGTGTTTGGAAACAGAGTTCCGAGCGAGCCCGCCCAGCGCGGGGCCTCTGGATGCACAAGGCCGGACGCTCAAGGGAGGAGGAAGGGGCGCGACCCCGCTGCCCGCCCCTCAGCCCGCGGCCCTCAGCCCGCAGCCCGTCGCAAGCGCCTCTCCCCCACGTCCGCTCCCCTCCAGGGAACCCCCAGTCTCCGTCGGCTGACGCCCTCACCAGAGCCCAAGGCCGCGCTATCACCTCCTTGATCCGCCACCGCCACGATTTCGTTCGGCGCACGCGCGTCGCGGGCAAAGAAAGCACTTCCGGGGCAAATGGGGCGGGGCCTCTCGTGTGCGCGGGGCGGGGCCTCTCGTGTGCGCATGCCCGGCCCGCCTAATGGCGCGAGTTGGAGGGTTCGGAGGCTCGAGGGAAAGGGCTGGAGGTGGCGGATAAAGTGCGGACAAAGCGCGCGTGCGCACAACGCTTCCAACGAACCCTGGGCCCGCTGCGGCCGCGCGGGGCCAACTTTCGCGAGAGGCCGGCTGATACTCTCCGGAAGATGTTATCGGTCCCTCCGCCTGCGCCTGGCCTTTCTAAGAAGTGGCGCCAGCCATCGCGGGGGTGCCTTGATTTTGTTCCACCTTGGTCGGTGTATTTCAGTTAACTTAGTAACGACGGTCCGTCTCCCCAACCACCCCGTGCACGCCCCTCCCCGGGTCGCCAGCGCCACCCTACGGGGACGAGTCGCATGGCCGGCCCAAGGCGCGCAGGCGCACTAGCCCCAGCGGCGCTTCCGTGTCTGCGCCCTGGGACCTTTTTGGCGCCGGCCCCGGCACGAGCGGGGACGGCGGCCGGGAGGGCGTGGCAAGGATTCCCATTCCCCGCGGAAGAATGCGGTACAACGAGAAGGAGCTGCAGGCGCTGTCCCGGCAGCCGGCCGAGATGGCGGCCGAGCTGGGCATGAGGGGCCCCAAGAAGGGCAGTGGTGAGCGGGACCCTGGAGACCGGGACAGTGCTAGGGACTGGAGGCGGGGGCCGAGGTCCGGGCCTGGGCGGGAGACCGGGTCCGGCCTCCGGGTGAGGGCGCCGGGGGTGGGAGGCGGGGATCCGGGCGGGGACTGCCTGCGCCCCTGAGCGTGCGCTGTGCTCGCAGTGCTGAAGCGGCGGCTGGTGAAGCTCGTGGTGAATTTCCTCTTCTACTTCCGGACAGACGAGGCCGAGGTAGGGGCGCCCCGGGCGCGCGGGCGGGTGCCAGGCTGGGCCCCGCGGAGGCCGGGCGCTCACGGCTCCGTCCCGGCGCCCGTGTCTCCTCCAGCCCGTCGGAGCCCTGCTGCTGGAGCGCTGCAGAGTCACCCGGGAAGAGCCTGGCACCTTCGCCATCAGTGAGTGCGGCTGGGGAGGCCAGCGGCGCCTCCAGCAGCCCGGGGCACCCAAAGCGCCGCACTGTCCCCTCCCCAGGCGCCCAAGGCCTCCTCTGTGTCCCCAGCCTTGGCGCCACCCTCTCCAGACACAAGAGTGCGTTGTCCACAGGCAGCTCAAGGTCAGGTCCTCCTGGCGGGCACCGCTGTGCCCACCTGTCAAGTCCACTTAAGCTTGGGCCCCTCCCAGAGTCTGCCCTTTCTTTGTGTGGGCCCAGGCTGTACTCACCAGGCGGACGGGTCAGCATGCAAAGCGTTTCCCCAGCTGCCGTGACTAGCATGGGTCTACATTGTTGCATGGCCCTGGGCTGGAAACCCCAGGTGGAGGTGCGGAGTGAGAGGGGTGTGGCTCTCCTGGGTTTTAAGAGATTCCCATCTTCGGGGGAAAGATGGAGTTTGCCGGAGTGGCTGTCAAAATTCCACAGGCCACGGGCCGGGCGTGGTGGCTCACGCCTATAATCCAAGCACTTTGGAGGCCAAGGCAGGCGGATCA
>CAUYLG010026277.1:0-11837 GCA_963573385.1 Cacajao melanocephalus | reverse complement strand
GGGAGTCTAAGTCTATTTGTAGGTCATTAAGAACTTGCTTTATGTACCTGGGTGCTCCTGTATCGGGTGTGTATATATTTAGGATCGTTAGCTCTTCTTGAGGCATTGATCCTTTTACCATTATGTAATGCCCTTCTTTGTTTCTTTTGATCCTTGTTGGTTTAAAGTTCATTTTATCAGAGACTAGGATTGCAACTCCTGCTTTTTTTTGCTCTCCATTTGCTTGATAAATCTTCCTCCATCCCTTTATTTTGAGCCTATGTGTGTCCTTGCACGTGAGATGGGTTTCCTGAATACAGCACACTGATGGGTCTTGACTTTTTATGCAATTTGCCAGTGTGTGTCTTCTGATTGGTGCATTTTGCCCATTTACATTTAAGGTTAATATTGTTATGTTTGAATTTGATCCTGCCATTTTGATGTTAGCTGGACATTTTGCCCATTAGTTGATGCATTTTTTTCATTGTGTTGATGGTCTTTACCATTTGGTACATGTTTGGAGTGGCTGGTACTGGTTGTTCCTTTCCTTGTTTAGTGCTTTATTCAGGAACTCTTGAAAGGCAGGCCTGGTGGTGATGAAATCTCTCAGCAATTGCTTATCCATAAAGGATTTTATTTCTCCTTTGCTTATGAAGCTTAGTTTGGCTGGACATGAAACTCTAGGTTGAAAGTTCTTTTCTTTAGGATGCTGAATATTGGCCCCCATTCTCTTCTGACTTGTAGGGTTTCTGATGAGAGATCCGCTGTGAGTCTGATGGGCTTCCCTTTGTGGGTAACCTGACCTTTCTCTCTGGCTGCCCTTAGCATTATTTCCTTCATTTCAACCCTGGTGAATCTGTTGATTATGTGCCTTGGGGTTAGTCTTCTTGAGGAATATTGTTGTAGTGTTCTCTGTATTTCCTGTACTTGAATGGTGGCCTGGCTTGCTAGGTTGGGGAAGTTCTGGATAATATCCTGAAGAGTGCTTTCCAGCTTGGATTCATTCTCTCCATCACATTCAGGTACACCTATCAAACGTAGATTAGGTCTTTCCACATAATCCCATAATTCTTGGAGGCTTTGTTCATTTCCTTTCACTCTTTTTTCTCTATTCTTGCCTTCTCATTTTATTTCATTGAGTTGATCTTCAATTTCTGATATCCTTTCTTCTGCTTGTTCGATTCAGCAATTGAAACTTGTGTATGCTTCGCGAAGTTCTCGTGCTGTGTTTTTCAGCTCCATCAAGTCATTTACATTCTTCTCTAAGCTGTTAATTCTAGTTAGCATCTCATCTAACCTTTTTTCTAGGTTCTTAGTTTCTTTGCATTGGGTTTGTACATGTTCTTTTAGCTCTGAGAAGTTTGTTATTACCCACCTTCTGAAGCCTGTTTCTATCAATTCATCAGATTCATTCTCCATCCATCTTTGTTCCCTAGCTGGTGAGGAGTTGTGATCCTTTGGAGGAGGAGAGGCGTTCTGGTTTTTGGTGTTTTCATCCTTTTTGTGCTGGTTTCTTCCCATCTTAGTGGCTTTATGTACCTGTGGTCTTTGAGTTGGTGACTTTCAGATGGGGTCTCTGCATGGATGTCATTTTTGTTGATGATGAAGTTATTTCTTTCTGTTTTTTAATTTTCCTTCTAACAGTCAGGCCCCTGTGCTACAGGACTGCTGCAGGTCCACTCCAGACCCTGCTTGCCTGGAGGTCACCTGTGGGGGCTGCAGAACAGTAAAGGTTGCTGCTGGTTTCTTTTTCTGTTATCTTTGTCCCAGAAGGATACCCACCAGATATCAGCCTGAGCTCTCCTTTATGAGTTGTCTCTTTGGATATGCAGGGGTAGGGGAGCTGCTTGAGGAGACAGTCTGTCCCTTATAGGAGCTCAAGTGCTGTGCTGGGAGCTCCATTGTTCCATGCAGAGCTGCTGGGCAGGTACTTTTAAGTTTGCTGCAGCAGAACTCATAACTGCCTCTTTTCCCAGGTGCTCTATCCTAGGAATGTTGACTTGATTTATAAGTTCCTGTCATGCTGCTGCCTTTTTTCATAGGTGCCCTGCCCCACATGGAGTAGTCTAGTCACAGTCTGCCAGCAGGAGCGTTGCTGAGCTGCTGCAAGCTCTGCCCAGCTGCTGTGTGAACTGCCTCAGTAGTGAGGTGGACTGCCTCAGTGTTGGTGGTCGCCCTTCCCCTCACTGAACTGGACCATCCTAGGTCCAGCTGTGCTTGCTGTGAAACTCTCAATCCAGAGCATTTCAGATTGCTTGTTTTGTCGGGGTGGTACCCGCTGAGCCAGATCGCCTGGCTTCCTGTCTCTGCCCCCTCCCTTTCAGTTGAATGGGCAGCTCTGTCTCCCAGGCATTCCAGGCAACAGTTGAAACGGCTGCCCAGATTTGTGTGAGTTTCTGTGTCCCAGCGTGGCACTGGCTGAAACCGCCTTGCTGAAAACTTGTGGTGCTTTTTGGCCCGGGAGTCTCCTGGTCTGTGGGCAGTGAAAATTTGTTTGGAAATGCAGTGGGCACTCACCCTCTGCGTTGTTCTTGCTGGGAACTGCACTCCAGAGCTGTTCCTATTCGGCCACCTTGGATCCTCCCCCTCCCCCATATGGTCACTCTTTAGGACAAACTGCAGATTGAATGAAAGTGGGGATCAGGGACAAAGACCAAAATAAATTAAATAAGAATTTAAAAAAACAGTAAAGTGTCCTTATATGGATGAATAACTCATTCAGTGTAAAAGTGCCCCAAATTACAATGATTTGGATTTCCTATGTGTGAGGAATGCACTGCAGAAAATGTTTGGCAAAATAGTTCAAAATCAACTATGTAATAATTGAAAATTCCATCTTTTTTATGCCCAAGAATATCTGTGTTTTCTAGTGTAGAAATATCTGTATTTGCTAGCATAGACTAGATTCCAGCAGTTTATATATTGCCAACGCATGAACTATCTTTCCAATTGTTATGTTTTGTTTCAGAGACTCAAAATGGTATGCCAGTAGAATGTAGTACATTGTAAGTGGAATTGCATATTAAAAATATAGGAATATAAAACTTTTCTAATAAATCAAGTAAAGCTGTAAATAATTTTTGTTAAGTGGTTGAAACTATTATAGTAACAGAAGCAAAGCCAATTCCAACTACAATTTCCAATCAAACTAACGGAATATAGTTAGTAACTGACACAATCCAAAGAAACTTGAAGGTGTTTAAACTAACCTCATGCCACTAAGTCCTGCCTGCCTAAAATGCACGTTCTGATACAAGTGTGTTTGCAATTATTTCCTATGCTCTGAATGTACATAGACATGTCTGAACCAATGATGAAAATTCAGGAACTAAGTCGTGAATACTCTTCCTCTTCAGATGACTTTTAAGCATATAAAATACTAGTTTTGAGATCATTTTAGAAATTCGATTGGTTTAATTTAACCAAACTGGATCTGCATCCTTGTAATTTTCCATAAATAAAGGCCTTCTACTGAAAATAGAACTCTATGCAGTTCTGGAATTCCAGATCATCTGATTTCAGATTTTCATGGAGTGCAGATACAAGACTGCTTGCATGGCAAGAAAGAGACTGGTTAGAGAATAGAAGAAAAAAAAAAGCCTGTTTTGTTTTTACTTGCCTTTGGCTAGCTGGAGATCTTGAAAGAATTGGATATACTCTTTCCTGCTGATTCTAATGCTCAATTTACATAACAAGGTAAAAGAAATTTAGAAAAGCAAAAGCAATAATTGGGAATGTGGTAGCATTAAAGGTGTTGCAGCTGGATGGGGCAGGAGGATGTGGCATTTTATAGAGATGCTCATAAGACTGGGGTCATTTCATCCACCCTTGGTGGAAATTATTTTCTAAATAGAGAGTCCAAATAGAGAGTCTATTATTTTCTAAGTAGAGAGTCTCAGATTCTGCTGAGAATCTTCCTATTCATCTGATCCTTGAGACATGGAACATAAGGATTGGCTTGGCAAGAGCAAGAATTTTAGTCTCACTCACACTCTTTTTCATCACTGGCTAAGAACTCACTTAACAAGGTTACCTTGGTAGCATCTGTCATATTTGAAACCATGATTAATCTGCTTCCAGTTGAGAAATTTCTAATTGCGACATCTTCTGAGTTGTTTATAACAGAGCATGTTCCACTGACAATTGCCTCTGGAAGGATCTGGAATGCACCGGAAGTTTCCAGGACTTGAAGACAGACCTCCAAAGACTTGAATCGGGTAATGACTTTTCATCTATTTGCAGAGCCTGGATCATAATATATTAGTGAGACATGGGAAACCTTTAGAGGGACAGAACTTTGAATGTTGATGCTGAATATTGTGTTTTGATTCTATCAGGTTAAGCAAGATACAGCAAGAGTATAATGTGACAACTTCAGATGGAGAGTCTTCCAGGCATGTTATGACAAGTTTTCCCTTTCAGAAAGCTGTAGCATATAGAAAGCAGACATCACTATATTTGAATCTCAGTGAGAGGACTTATCACAAGTCTACAGCTGGAAAAAGCTAGTAATAAGACATTTTTTATGAACTTCTTTTTTCAGTCTTGCATCTAGGGGTTTGGGAAATAATGTTTGGATAATGGTTTCAAAACCATTTACCATTTTTAGAAAGCCATTTATGTTCTCATTCCAATGGCCTTGAGCATGAATATTCTTTTTATGGCCAGGGTCATCTGAAGAGGAATATGAAGCAAAGTGATTGTCAAGAGTAACACCCCTGCTTATGAAATTAATAATCTGTAGAGGACACACCATTCTCCTTTTCTGCTGCTTTGTAATAAATAGCATTACTGGGTGAGGCGTGAAAATGTGGTTCACATTAATGTTGATGATATTTAAGAGTAACATTTTCCTGTCACCCTCTTAATTGTAGACCTGATTAGAAGCTAGAAAGATGAAGATGAGCCAATTGGATGGACTAATATCCCCTCTAGACATAGAGAGATTAAAAAATTCTTCTTTAATTCTATGTGTCAAAGTCAAGCTGTTATTTTTTGTTTTTACAAAACAGCTATCCTTTATTTTCTTTTTCTAGAAATAAGAAAGCAGTTTTTACCAGGCTTTCTTCATGTCTGAAAAATCAATTCAAATATATGGCACTTTGGCACATTTAGTACTTCAGACTGGAAATATGAGAATATGGAACTGAATTTTGGAATAACAATATGAAATTAAAGGTGTCATTTTACTCTAACATGACTTGGTCTCATTCCTTCACTGGCCTATCCTATCTCTCCTTTATTTTGTAAGGAAATTGAGGGAAAAATTATTTCCTCCACTGCTCTCACTTTGTGGCTTATTTTATTTAATTTTTGCCTTTAATTTGAAGCAACATTCTTTCAGAGCCTATTTTGCCAGGCAGGATAAGTGCTTTGTCCTTCATATTATAGAAGAATTGTGAAATATAATGCTCTTTAAGATGTTTGTTATTCTTTTTTTTTCTGCCCTGGCATTTTATTTCCCATTCATCCTAGGACTCTTTTCCTTTTCTGCTTGCCTCTAGGCTTGGAGCACAGAGCTACTGGCCTCTTAACCTATTTGAAAATTCCATCAAAGTTGCCTAGTCCTTCCTGATTCAAATGTGCTAGGTGCTTAATTCTCAAATCTACAATTTTTAGGACTGGATATCCTATTATGTAAAGATTTTCTTTTATTCGCTTGTTAATAGTCTCCTCGCTCTTCCTGATTCATTGTCTTTCACTCTGTGGGTGGGGAAAAACAGGGAAGCAATTTAAATCTAGTTTCTGATGAACTTGACCACTAATAGTTGTGAGTCACTGTTTTTTGGTAAGAGATGATTAAAAGTATTAGAGCTTTATGAAGGATGCTGAGGTAGGAGCAAGACAGATCCTAAATCTTTGTAAACATCCAATGGGTTTTAGATTTAAAATGTCAGATAAAAAGAAAATGTGGCAGATGCCAAAAAAGTCCAATTGATAAACAGCAGTCTTTGGGCAAACCCAATCATTTGTATGGCTGCCAATAATCCCTTAATAAATAAAAACTATGGGATATTGCGTAAATGATTCTTACAAGATGGCAGTACTAAAACTTCTGAACTTTGCCCCTAAGAAGACACCTAGGACATTTACTCAGAGGTCATTGAGTTTAAATTTATACTTCATTATTTCTAAATGTCATAACCTGTGCTATTATTGAGGATAATTCAAGCTAATAAATTTATCAAGGAAAATACATAACTGATAAGCAAATTAGTGGAAGAGGGAAAATGTGTATTCCCAGTGATCAAATATAACCATTTCATTTTGGAATAATTCTTCTAGTCTTTTTTGAAGACTAGTCTTTTTTTTCATTTATTTTAGAAGTTTAAAAACAATAAAAATTTAAAAATATATAATAGCTGCTTAAATAATATTTTTGCTTCTATAGCCCCAAAGTTTGCAAAACTCTGTAAGTGATGGCAAATTTTTAGGTTGGCATATAAAATTTGTGTCATATTTTTACATAGTTGCTAAGGATGCACTTTATGGCACATTGTAAATATTAATAGTTTAAAATTAAATTGTTACACATTTTTCAAAACGAATCCAATAGAATAGTGATTTGATGCCTCATATGATCATGCCTAATTTTATATACATATAATTTAGAAAATCTTATGTATATATAGATGTATATATATATAGAAGGAAGTCAAGTATAATGAGATGAAAATTTTATATATATACACTTTAGAAAATTATATATATGTATATATTTTAGTCCCATTTGTCACATCTTCCTTGGGCTGTGAGAATGTCACACATTTTGCTTGCATTTTATTGCACATGTTGACATCAGCTTTGTTTTGTGTTTTATATTTGTTTACCAGGTAACCTGTATGCACAAGATATTTTCTATTTTCATATTTCTGGGCTCTATTCTATTTTTTACTTTGCCACTCATAAGAATTTTATACTCAAATCTGTTAAGACAAAATTGCTACTCCCTTGTAATCTTCCAATGAGTTACACTGTACCCAAACTTTCTAACCTCTATTAATACTTTGAAAATATTTTTATAAGGGGGAGTAAGACTCAGTGAAAAGAAATTGAGTAAATAGATATTGTTCAAATTCTAAATTGACATTTGCTAGCCATGGAAAAATAATGATTATAATGACTAAGCCTATAGATGCTCAGTCCATAGTATATAAATTATAAATAGGTAAAGTATTCTATATAGTTAAAAATGAAAATTATTAGTAGAACTAAAAAGTAAACAGAAATTCTTGACTGCTCTTAAATTATTCTATTTGAGAAGTGTTGGTACAAAATATGTTGCTATTTTTCATGTCAATTGAAATAATTGTGCCATATTCAGTATGAGCAAAACTAGAGACACAAAAAATTTAAAAAGTTATAAATATGAAGTATTTGTGTTTATAATATAAAGTATAATATGTGGTTCTTGACCTTAAGAAGCTTATGAACTAGTTGGAGAACCAAGACATTCATCTGAAATAATCACAGAAACAGAAGATGTTATAACAATAGCTACCATTTATTGAAAGTCAAGCGTTGTTAGATGTTTTATAGGCATTATTTATCATCTTATTTATCACATTTTCATCATCTTAAGCCAACCTACATGTAGGTGTTATTATTCTCACTATACAGATAAGAAAATCAAGTTTCGGAGAAGTTTAATTGCCTAGCAAGAGTCACACAACTAATAATAAAAACAGTGACAGCCAGTAGTTAGGAAGTGTCTACAATGTGTGGCTTCATTAGGAAGCTAGTGATGATTGAGACACAGGAGCTGTGGCTCATTGTCAGTTTTTCTCCCCGCAGTTGAAGCTCTGAGAGCTACATTCTCCTGGCTGCTATATCTTTTGAAGAACAGAGTTAGAATTTTAACTCAGGATTCTTCACAAAGCATTCAGGGATTCATCATTAGCATTATTTTACCATTAATCAAACCGAGATTCATCAGAGAGTCATCTGTAGAAACTGATCTCTTTGCATTTTCTAAACTTAAAAGTTTTCCAAACTTAGAGCTTAGAGTTTCCTGCAGGGTCTTTGTACCTGCACACTCTGGCCAATTCTCACCTCCATTTATGAACATAGTGAAGAATTAGGGTGGGGACTAGTTAAGAATGCTCTCTAAGCATTGCCATGTGTTCGCTTGATGAGCCTGATAGTTCCTATTATGAGGAAATAAGAAAAATAGAATTAAGGTCTCTACTACTTCTGATACTCTTTTGTTGAGAAATTGCTATCCTTGATTTTTACCATCAATGTATTTGTCAGTGCAAAATGCATTACTTATGGCAGCTGCATACATATAATCCACATGCATTTCATGTATAATATTTTTATCAATATAAAATCAAACATGCATCAAGGCAATATTCTCTTGAAAGTCTCATATTTCCCACTGTCTGCAGTAACTAGAGGGGTTGGGGCAGGGAACGAACAAAAAGCAACTATTGGAAAAGGGAGATTTTTGAGCATGGGAGGAGAGTCTTACAAGTAATATACCTTTTTCCAACCAAATTACAACCAAATTTGAGTAAAACTAGCAGCTGTCTCCACAGTCATGTAGAGTATCTGTCTGAAGAAACTTTTGAAAGATAAGTTTCCAATTTTTGCCCACTTATTTTAGCCTTCCCTTCATTATATAGATTTTCTGGTATAGTAAATAGAGAAAAAAACATTAAATCAGTATTTAATAACTCATGGACACAACGAGGTGAACAACAGACATGGGGGCCTACTTCAGGGTGGATGGTAGGAGGAGGAAGAGGATCAGAAAAAACCAACAATTTGGTACTAGATTTAGTACCTGGTTGACGAAATAATCTGTGCAACAAAACCTCCATGGCACAAGTTTATGTATATAACAAATATGCACATGTACCCTTGAACCAAAAATAAAAGTTTTAAAAAAGACTGAAGAAAAGTAGGTTAAATAAAGATAAATAGAGTCTTGATTGCAGGACTATAGTGAACCTTAATTATAAGCTAAGATCCTCCAAATAGGTGATGTTTATAGCATTTATATAAGTGTATACATATACGTGTGTGTATATGTATGTGTGTAGTCTGACTCCCCAAGCAAGTTTTATACACACACACACACACACAGAGTCTATGACTCTCCAAGGAGGTCACATATATAATATGTACACATACATATATAGTTCAACATATATTTGTCCATGGCCTTTTTATATAAACAGCATTTTATGGGAGTCATATTTTGTAGGACAACAATGTGAAAAGCTGATTTAGAGTGATAAATCAATATAATCTATTATACAGCATATCTATAATAAAATATATAATAAATAAAATCTATAGTGATTTAATCTGAGTACTTGCAATCAAGAGTCTCATCTTTAAAAACTGAGAATCCTCTGGAATTTATCATTTCTGCTTTTTTCTTAGTCTTATATCCTTATATGCATTAGTGTGAACCAGTAGAATGTTGATGTGGGATGAATGAGAAGGCAATATTCATCAGAAGGCAATATTCGTCACAGAAACAGGTCAAAGAAATAAAAAAAAACCCTCAGTATTATTAAGAGAGGTTTCTGAATCAAGCATCCTTGCCCAACAATTACAGTTAATACTATAAAGCTTGGATAGGCAAAGCGGGTAAGAACATCCCTCATAAGAGGTGCTGGAAGACAGGCTGTTTAGATTGGACTTGACACTCCTCACTAAATGGGAAAGGTAGGCTCCTCTTGCTGGGATGTGTCATCCTTCCATATCCAGATCCATATAACACAGGGAAATGAAACAAAGGAGGCTGATGGGCTGTATGTCATCATTACAAAAGGCAATCTGTCATGGCTAGTACATCCTAGTGCCATCCCTTGGGGCTAGATCCCAGCTCTTCCTATAAGCAGCCCATTGTGCTAGCCACACAGCCCTCTTCCCCGGCAATATTACAACACCCACAGGCTTAGCCATTTCTGAAGAGAGTTGGATCTGCTCCAACACAGGGGCCCCAGGTTTACTTACCAGTGATCATGACTCAGAGGCCTCAAAATACCAACTACTCAGCAGAAATGAGAGCACCTAAACTGTCAAAGCCTTGAGAGAGAAGACCAACTTTTACAAATTTCCCTACTACTTTGCCATGAAATATAATCCTGAGGTAAGGACCTGATCAACATTCAAAGCTTACTCTCAGTGAAGAACGATAAAGTGGAATAAAATCAAACCAGTAAAGCAATATGTAATATAAAATAGTGAGTCAATCTGGCATAGTCATTAGATTAAATAACGTATTCATTTACTCCTTCATCCATCCATTTTGTTGGCAAACATTTATAAAAACCTCCATGCTAGGTCTTAGAGAAACAGAAACGAGAATGAAACAGTTTCCCTTCTGAAAAAATCCAACCAGTCTGGCTGTTTTTTAAACTTTAGAATGCATAGGAACCACTTGTAATGACGGTTTAAAATGCAGATTCCTGGGCCACACGCCCGCAATAGATTCTCCTTCAGCTGCGCTGGGGTGAAGTCTAAGGTTTTCAGTGTGAGGTCTAAGAGTGTTCAGTGTTTTTCATGGCGATTAAGGATGCTTGTGGTTTATGGGCCATACTTAGAAAAATACTAGTTAGACACACAGAAGCCAGAGAGCCCCAAATAAAACTAGCCTGAATGGACTGAGTGGTTAAGAGCACAGTCTTTATGAGCATTTCTTAGAGTCAGGCAACCTGAATTCAGATTCTGCCTCCATGACCATCTGTTGATGTTGAGCAAATTACTTGACTTCTAGAAGACCCAGTTTTATTTTGAATAAAATGGGGACAATATTTCCTGTCCTTTTTTCTTTCTTTTTTTCCTTTTTTGAGACAGAGTTTCACTCTGTCACCCAGGCTGGAGCACAGTGGTGGCACCATCACGGCTCACTGGAGCCTCAACCTCCTGGGCCAAGGTGATCCTCTCACCTCAGTCCCATGAGTAGCTGGGACTACAGGTGCATGCCACTATGCCCAGCTAATTTTTTGTATTATTTTTAGACATAGGGTTTTTCATGTTGCCCAGGCTGGTCTTGTGCTCCTGGACTCAAGTGACTGGCCCACCTCAGCCTTCCAAAGTGTTGGGATTACAGGCATGAGCCACTATGCCCAGCCCAATATTTCCTAACCTTTAGAATTATTTTGAGGCTAAAATGAGATAATATATGTCTGACAGATTACTTGGTACATAATAGGTGCTCGATACATAGTTGTAATAACAAAAATAATTATTGTTCTAAAGGTGATATTATTATTGCTGCCATAGAGATGCACCAGAATTAAGCTATATTAATCTGTATAAATTTATATGTCAATATATTATATTACTATACAATAACGAAACAGATTAGCAGGGAGGGTGTGTTTTCTAACATAATTTGAATATCTGTATTTTATAAGTAAGTATAAAAGGAAGCTCTCCTGAAAAATGTTCTCCTTGGTTGTTTTTGCAAAGTTGTTTTTTGCTTTAAATTTAAGTAGTTTCGGAGAGAGATCCAAAATGGCCGATTAACAACAGCTCAGTATTGTAGCTCCCAGTGAAAGCACAGAGAGCGAGTGGACGCCACACTTTCAGACGAATTTTTGTTGCCCACAGACTGGGAGAATCCCGGCAGAGGAGCCACACGGGTCGCCAGCGCGACTTTTTTGGCCAGCACAGCTATTTTGACGGCGCCCCGGCATGGCGCTTCTCGGCGCAGAGTATACGGGATGGGGTGCCCTTTGAGTCCGGCTTGGCTGGTCCCATCCCCACAAGAACAGCAATTGGAAGCGCTGAGGACTGAGAGTTTCACAGTAAGCACAGCTGAACCGGGAAGGTCCAGCTGTGCGGGGAAGGGGCGTCCGCCAAAGGAAAACTAAGAACCAGAAAAAACTTCATCA